>CAOJBJ014406390.1:0-16909 GCA_948291685.1 Euphorbia celastroides | reverse complement strand
GAAACTTGCCTCGCTGATTATACGGTTCATGCGTGGGGTTAAAATTAAAAATGCCACAAAATTGACGGTTTATGTGCGGATTAAGATTAAAAATGCCACAAAGCTGCGACAGAATCATATTTTCTGCAACAATTTGTTAATCCGGTTAATCTAAACTCGCTTTCTATGGATTCTCAAATCTCGAATCTGTAACTAATACAACAATTGCAAATCCGAAAAAGCAGTTTTTCTATCTGTATTCCGTCACTCCCCTCGATTCCGATCAACACTACTTACACTCCAGCACACATAGCTCCTGGAAGGGGACAGAAAAAAAAAGAAAACACAATCAAAATTCACAGGCAGGAAATTTTATAATTTATGTGTTTCAAAAAAACCAGAGGAGATCGAGACCTGAAGACCAAGAGGAGCAACAAAATTTGGCTTCATCGACATGTGCCACATCGAGACCAATAAACCAAGACCCGGCACTCACATCATCATGTGCATAAGTGCGAAGAATCGAACGGTTTATCGAAATAAATTTCGCTAATGCATGTGATATAGCATACATTTCCCCCGAAGCATGGCGAAAATACCTAATAGATCAAGAAAATCAAATGAAAAAAGAAATTAAAAACTAACGAAAAATGATAAATGGATTGGTTAGTACTCACGATTTCTTATCGCCAAACTTCCACCAATCCGGTTCATACCATTTTTTATTCCTGCCAAGTTCAAGTTAAAAAGATATTAGCTTTTGTGAAAAATTATGTTCCGGTTTTCTTCGAAAGGCTTACTTTTCAGAGAACACTTCACCCGACTTCATACAGCCAATATAAGCACGAGGCTTGTTGAGATTGGCAGCAAGTGTAGATCCAAGGGCATCTGTAAAGAAAAAAGAAGCCAACAAGGATAAATCAAGGGGAAAAAGGGGCAGAGAGGAAAGCCTGAATTTCGGGTGCTAACCGATATTAACATAGATATTGTCGTTGACTTTAACATAAAATTCAGCATCCCATTTTTCAACAGCATAAGCAAAGAATAATTTGGACTTGTTCGGGAGTCCATCAGATTTCACCACATGGTTATCCTGGATAGAAAAAAAAAAGGATTTTCAGGTTGTTTCCTCTGGTTGAAGATTTAGTTATTTTGTGCTTAGTCAAATCAAACATAACAAAATAATACAATTCCGACGTACAAGAATGACAAAGTCTTTATGCTGCTTATTTTCATCGTCAATTTCAGTGTCTGAACTGTCCCCACGATTAGCACTGCAAGATAACAATCCAATTACTTTTAAGAACTCGATTACAGGTATACGAAAAAACACATCGAATACAAAAAGTACCATTAGCTACCTTCTTCCAATGACAAAACGTGAAACTATTCCCTTCTCTTTCTCTGTTCTCTTTAATGTTTCACCTGAAAGATCGATGAGCTTGAGTCTAAATAAAAAATCAACAGAAATAAATAAAGGATGTAACCAATTCGCCTAATTTACATGGCAATAACCAAGGAGTGAACCCTGGCTCCTACAAAAATCCTATTTCTTAAAAAAAAATAAATCGGTTCCTCTTACAACTATGAAGCCCTATACGAGGCTATAGGCTCAAAACATTTTGAAACATAGTTACAGGAATCTTATGATTCAATACACCCGTAAAATGGTTCGAATGTGTAGAGTGAATCTAAATCAACCTGAACCGGTCATGAACTTAATGATTCACGACATAAATTTTATAGTTCAACTCAATTCGCCCAAAAATCGATTCTAATTTATGGGGTAAGATGAATGACTGAACCGGTAAAAAGGATGGAAAGTGAAATTATGGAAGAACAAGAAAATGATGACAATCAATACATTGATTCCCTAGTGAAAACAACGATTGAAAATAAGTATCAACTTTAAAGTTCAAGTAGTTGTTTGGTATATACATTTTCTTTTGTATATTAAAATTGGATTTCTAGACTAGTATATGATAGTATGAACTTGAACCAAATCTTATAATTTGATTCGATTCACAAAATCACTAGCCGCCTAGAAAATATATGAAAGTAGGAATATTAGAAAAGCTTACCAATTCCCATCCAGGCTTTACGGACCGCAGTTCTACTGTTCCTTCTACCAAATGTTGTAAGTATTCCTATCACCACTAGATGTTTCTTCTTTGTATCAGTCCCATCGTTTTCGGCTGAAATTTTTGAAACAAAACCCTCTTGTTTCGCCACTGAAAGTTCCATCTGAAGGGCTGATAACTTCTTTTGTTGCTCCCTAACAAGAAACCCTCACACCTTTGAATAGCTTATAAGACAGATAGAAACCGTGAAAAATGAAAGGGAGCAATCTTGTTACCTTCAACCTATTATTTTCAATGTATCATCTACTGATCTAGCAGATTGTCCCTGCAATAAGAAAAGCAACTAAGATTGACAATTTATCGAACATTGGATCATCCAAACAAGTAAATGATACAACTTGACTTTAGGGAGTCTTCATCATCATATGGAAATATATGCTAAGAGGGAATTCAGCACTTTGGCAACAAATTTCTATAATGACGTGTTCGGTTTGAAACTTTTACCGAACCGCTATTTGGAACCAATTGCTGTTTGCGAATCGAGACTAAAATGCTTGGTGAGCACATTTTCAAGCTTTCTGCCAAATGCTCTTCTACAAGGTAATATGTTAGCTAGTATACTGGATACCGGACTTCATACAATATAGATTTAGAAAACACCAACTATGAGTCGTCTAACAGCAAAACAAACTAAGGTCTAGTTTGGGATTGCTTTCCTGGGATGTTGTTCTAGCTCTCCTCACTGGCTTTCCCTGGAAGGCTAGAACAGCATGATGTCAGTTTCCCAAAGCCAAAAATTTGCTGTTAGAGGTAAAGCTTGAAAATGGAGTTTCAAGACGGGGATTGTTATTTCACGCCCCAAGTTCATCCAAAACACCCCTGGAAGTCACGAATTTGTCCCTCGCTTATTCTCCTCTGTTTTCTCTTGCATTCACTCATCTTCTCATGATCAACGAGGGAAAAATCCGCAACTTCAAGTGGTGTTTTGAATGAATTTGGGGCATGAATCAGCAACCAAGTTTCAAGACACCGGGGAAAGAGCTGAACTAAACAGGTCCTAAATCACAAATAAGTGAACATGACAATGCTACAACAATCTTGTTTCCAATCAACTCCAATCGATAATTTACAACCTAAATTCAAAATTAACAACAAATTCACTAATCATAGGAAGTAAAAATCAATCCAAATACACAACAAAAATGGAGAAAATCACCTGCCCAGTTATCCTATCAAGCTCTTTGATCAAGTAAACCCTGCTCTCCGAATCCTGCCATAACCTAACCCCCAAAAAACAACAAACAAACACTCAAAATTCCTTAAACAACTAAAATCGACGAATCAAACACCCAACAAGCCTGCCGGCAACATAAATTGTAGCAAAAGTAGCGATCATCGAGAACGCCAGAGTCGAAATCTTCGATCCATGAGCTGAATTCGCTGCTCTCGAATTGGATCCTTTACTGCTATACATGATTTTTCCCTCGATTCAGCAGTAAAAACACCAATGTCACTGGATCTTGAACAAAATTGACTAAAATTTTGAAAGATTCAGCTCTGCTGAGCTGAGATGGAAAAAATTGAAATCGGAATTTGGGTAATTTGAAAATTGGAAGGGGAAAAATGGGTGAGCTGCCGTTGGGCGAATGGGTGACGGGTTGGTTTCGATTGGGCTCGTCAGTTTCAGAGCCACCGCCCAAAGCAACCACCTTTGGTTTTCTTGTCGATGCTAAAGCAAAAAGTCCGATATTTTTTTCCTTTCGTGTTTATGTTTTTAAGGAAGCAAATATTCATTTAATCCAAATACAAATGTAAAATGGAAACAAATTATCATAAAAAATAAATGGAAATTAATTAATTTAGTTCGTAAGTTTGATTTGAACTCGACTGAAATTATTTGCTTCTATTATGGTTTGGAAATTAAAAATTTGAAGTGAAAACACTTGAAATCAACAAATGCTATACGGATAAATACAACACTTATGTGTCGTAAAGTCTCTTAATCATTTAAATGTAATTAAAGTAAAATATAGCATTTAAATCTTTATTGTAATATTCTCCAGAGTTAATAAAATTTACAATAAATGTGTTATGAATTAATGCTATGTCATTATAAAAGTTGCAACTTCCAAAAACTTGAATTGCAAAAGCATAATTCTTCAAAATATAACTTTGTAAATCATGTGCTAAGAATAAAATTAAGTAAATAATCCGAATCTGAAGGTTGTTGGCGTTAATTTAGTTATTGATTGGATTGGATGTAATTGATTTGATTATTACGATGCAATATAGAAATTATTAGTGACATACCTATTTAAATAGTTTATGTGGTTTCATATTAATTCAATTTTTATTCTTTTATTATTTTACTTTTTGTTCATTTGGTGCATAATGTATTCATATATAGTGCATTATGCCTCCATCTAAAGTTACATAAATGAGAACTTCGAACACGGAATTCGGAGTTCAAACACAATATTTAACTAACAAGTAGAGCTGTTTATGGGTTGGGTTGTGTCGGGTTCGGGTCGGGCCAAACGAGCTTTTTCTTCAAAGTGTTAATCCCAATCTCGATCCAACCCGTTTAATTTTTTTTCGGGCTGGACTCGGGTTGGGCTGGGTTGCGTTTCGGATTAAATTAATAAAATATTAAATATCATTAAAATAATTACACATTAAAACTTTTATTGTAAATGTTAGTATATTTTGATATTTTACACATGAATACATACATATTGAATAGTAATACAATTACTATGACTAATAAAATGTAACAAAACTCTATTTATATTAGTAATATTCTATTTTTAACTTTAAATAATATAAAATTATATGAAAAATATCATTATATATATTAATTATGCGGGCCGGGCCGTCCATTGGGAATTTTGATGAATCCCAAAACTAGTCCATTTAACTTGCAGGCTTAATCGGATTCGGGTTGGGCGGGCCAAAAATTGAAACATAATGTCCAAAACTTATCCCAAATACTTCAGGTTCGAACGGGTTGGGCGGGCCGACAAGCCCACGAACAAGTCCACTAACAAGTAACAAAGTGCCATTTTTCTGATCCTTAATAGTTTGCCAAGTCGTCGTAACAAAAATTGGAAATGAACCATTTAGGGGAGAACATGAACCATAAAACCATTTAGGCTATATTATTTTTGATTGAATGAATAACAACAAAATTAAAGTGATTTGAATTAAGGCTCTATTCTTTTCAACTTATTTTTCGTTTAGTTCTGTTCAATTTTATTAAGTTTTAATTTTATTAAATTTCATTCAGTTTCATTAAGTTTTAAACAAGTTTAAAATTCAAAAATTGTTTATTAGTTTCATATAGTAATTTTTAGTTTCGGTAAATCTACATTAAATTTTAGTCAATTAATATGTTTCAATTAAGTTTTAGTTCAATTCAATTATATCACCTTACATTTATATTAAAAGAACATGACCACAATATAATTAAATTGAACTAAACTAAAAACTTATTAAATAAATATAAATCCGAAACTTATTAGATAAAAATTGAATTGAACTAAAAGAAAAATAACTTCAGAAAATATAAAATTAATGCGGCAAACTTGCGGGCACATGAACTACATGTTACTTTTATCTCATTACATTTATTGCTTCTGATTTTGGAGTATTGACATAAATGGTTGAGTAAATAATAATAATATAAATCAAATCTTTGTAATTTAATAAGTAAGATATTATATTATAACAAGTCACCAAATATTTTTATTAAGAAGGATTGCATTATTTGCCTTCATGCATGTGTTTACTCTTTTTGTGGATCCAACAATTGACTTGATTAACGTATTCTCTTAAATGTGCCATCGTCTATTTCATTATAAAAAAATTTGAGTTATTGTCTTTTTTGCTTCCCATCAATTTATATAATCATAAAATATTATTATTCTTAAAAAACTTATGAAGATCAAATTTTGACTACGTTAGAAAGCAACCCGAACACATCATGAACAAGTTTTTACCAAATATGATAGTGACACTCATATAAATTTGTATATATTTTAGAGATTAGGTGACCTAAATCTAAGATTTAACTCTCATATTATTGTTAGAACAACTATATTAACTATACCATTGTACTTGTTCGTCAAATGCAGTTCCGATTGAAAGATTCAGGAAAAAAATTAGATGCAATAATTAGAGAAAAGGTCCAATATAATTCTTATTCTTACTTAATAATTAAACATTAATTAAAGACTGAAGCTATGGTCATAGAGATCATATATTTGAATTCACATTCAGATGAAAAGGGATAATATTTTCTTTTAATAGTTACTCTAAAGTGTAAACCCATTATGATTTTTTTTTTAAAAAAATACTATAAGTTTTACTCCAATTAAAAATTTACATCTTTGGTCCAATGACTATATATGACAAAGTATTGATTACTTTGTGAAATTAATATCTTTAGCAAAAAGAACCTCAAACTTATAGGTTTCAGTATCTATTACCAAACAAACTATGAAGCAATAGCATTATGGACATTTGATTATACGAGAGATTAGAATTTTCTAAAGTTAGAAAATCAACTTTAAAAAAATTTCAAGTAAATTTTATCCATCGATTTAATTTTAAAACACCTAAAATTGATTACACATTTCCTAAAAAATCAAGATAAATAAAAAAAAATATAAATATCGGCTAACAACTAACAACTGAGCATTTCACGCGGGACTCAAGAGTCAACTCACTGTATCTTTCTTTCTCTTTCCCTCCTTTTATTTATTCAATTTCCTTCTCTCCGTATCTCTGTGTATCTCTTCCGTTTTCTCCAATGACCTGATTCATTGCTGTCAGAATCGAATTCTCCACTTGTTTATACATGTTTTGATACAATCCTTGCCAATTGCAGTGATCTGCAGCTCACTGATCTGTTTCCGCAACAAACAGTTCGGTGAATTGGTTTTGTTTTCAGGTTAGTAATTGTAATCGCTTCGATTTCAGTTCTGGATTGATATTTAGGAAGGATTATATATGTTTTGTGATCTACCGTCATTTTTTGAAGTCTTTCATTGATTTGAGCTCCACGAGCTCTCTCTGTATCTCTTCCATTTTCTTCGTTTACCAGATTCATTATTCGCAGGCTGACATTCTCCAATTGTTTGTACACTTTTTTGATATATTCCTTGCGAATTCCATTGATCTGCAGAAAGCATTTAGGAAAATCGATTTAGCTTGCAGGTTAGTTACTGCAATTGCTTCAATTTCGGATTAAATCTTAGGAACGATTATATATTTTTGTGATCTACTGTCGTTTTTTTCTTCTCCGTGAACTATTTCACTGATTTGAGCGATTCCTGACGAGCGGTACATTTAGGTTTTGTTTAGGAAAAATGCAATTGTCCTGAATCTCAGGATTTTAAGTGATCGTTTGAGTTGAAGATTTGATACTGTGTAGCACATTTGTAATATGATCTGTATTGATGAGATATTGAAAATGGAGTTGTTTGATTTCCAAATGCCAGTCACTACTGCTTTCTTCAATATCATTTTATCATCTTTTAAAAACATTTTTCTACTGGCTCATTTGGAAAGTAGTTCAGAAAATAGATTTTTTTAAATAATTGTTGGCTTTGTAAGCGATTGAATTGAGATTCCATGATGAGTTTGGAATTGCGAACCAGTTATTTCTGAAATTGCATATTTCCCCATCAAAGGTTTGAGCACATCTAATTTTGTTGCTTTACTCAATTGATGTTTTTTAATGCCGTGCAGTGTGTGAAGAGTAAAGGTAGAAGGAAGGATCATATGGCAGATATATGGTCAATGTATTGTGAGAAACCAGAGTCTCTAACGAGCGGTGGAGATTCTTTTCTCGTGCTGTTTGGTCAACCTACTTCATGTGTCAATCATGGATTGATCCTATTCATGGATTTGTTGCTTTTGTTCATGCTTTTATACAATTTCATAAGGAAGACACAACAAGTTCCTCCTCGATATCGAGGCTTTTCGGGTTTGCAGATAACTTCTGCAATCTTGAATGGTTGTATTGGATTAATGTACCTTCTATTGGGAACATGGGTTCTAGGAGAGAAACTGAGGATAACCCATACTGCCTTGCCTTTGAACAGGTGGTTTTTACCAGTATTTCAGGGGTTCACATGGTTGTTGGTGAGCTTAACTATAAGCCTCAAAGGGAAACAACTGCAAAGGGCGCCATTGCGATTGCTTTCTGTTATCACACTTTTGTTTTCTGGAATAATATGTGCTTTATCCCTGTTTGCTGGACTTCTAGGTAATGGAAAATTGATCAAGACGACTCTAGATGTCCTGTCTTTTCCAGGAGCAGTACTGTTGTTGTTCTGTGCTTACAACGGGTACAGGCAGGAAGAGATTGATGATAGTGGGAATGGAATTTATGCTCCTTTAAATGGTGAGGACAACAGCACTACTAAAATCGATTCTGTTGCCCAAGTTAGTCCATTTGCTCGAGCAGGATTGTTTAGTAAGCTGTCATTTTGGTGGTTGAATGCACTGATGAAAAAGGGCAGAGGTAAGACTCTAGAGGATGAGGATATACCAAAACTAGGGGAGGCTGATACAGCTGAAAGCTGTTACACGTTGTTCTTAGAGAAACTGAATAAGCAAAAAGAATGTGAACCGTGCTCTCAAGCTTCGCTATTGAGGGCTATTGTATCATGCCACTGGAAAGAAATTCTCATTTCTGGGTTCTTCGCTTTTCTGAAGATAGTTACATTATCAGCAGGTCCAATGCTTCTTGACAAATTCATCTTGGTTGCTGAAGGAAAATCAGATTTCGAATATGAAGGCTATGTATTGGCCTTGTCGCTTTTTGTTTCAAAGAGCTTAGAGTCCTTATCACAAAGGCAGTGGTACTTTAGGTCAAGGCTTATTGGTTTGAAGGTAAAGTCCTTGCTTACAGCACTGATCTATAAGAAGCAATTGAGATTGTCCAATGCTGGTAGGTTGATGCATTCAGGGGGCGAGATAATGAACTATGTTTCGGTAGATGCTTATAGAATTGGTGAATTCCCCTTTTGGCTTCATCAAACTTGGACAACGCTATTACAACTCTGCATATCGCTTTATATTCTCTTCAATGCAGTGGGGCTAGCAACACTTGCAGCTTTAGGTGGTATTATAATCACAGTGCTATGCAATGCTCCACTTGCAAAATTGCAGCATAAGTTTCAGTCGGGGCTTATGGCTGCACAAGATGAAAGATTAAAGGCATTTACTGAGTCTCTAGTTAACATGAAGGTCTTGAAGCTATATGCGTGGGAATCCCATTTCAAGAATGTTATTGAAAATTTAAGAAAAATAGAAGAAAAGTGGCTATTATCAGTGCAACTACGAAGAGGATATAGTATCTTTCTCATATGGTCTTCACCTGTTATAGTCTCTGCTGCCACCTTTGGTGCTTGTTATTTACTCGGCATTCCTCTCCGTGCTAACAATGTTTTCACTTTTAGTGCAACACTTCGTCTCGTGCAAGATTCTATTGGAGTTATCCCTGATGTTATTGGAGTTCTCATACAAGCAAATGTAGCCTTCACACGTATTGTCAAGTTCCTTGAGGCGCCAGAAATGCAGAATAGAAATGTCGGTAAAAAACGAACAACAGAGAACGATGACGTTTGTATTTCAATTGAATCAGCTGATTTTTCATGGGAAGAGAATTCGTTGAAGCCTACCCTGAAAAATGTAAACCTGGAGATTCGACCAGGTGAAAAGATTGCTGTGTGTGGTGAAGTTGGCTCTGGCAAATCTACACTTCTAGCAGCAATTCTAGGAGAAATAGCAAATACTCAGGGAACTGTAAGCATTATTCACCTCTCGCTTTCTTTATTCACACTGGATATATATCATTATTTCGATGATATTCCTCTTTTTTCTGTAATAAAATACCGGATTTGTGCCTTTTATGAGCTCAAAATAGCAGAGTTTTCTGATTAAGGATCTTGCTCCAAATTTCATGAGATACAGATTTATGTACGTGGGAGGATTGCTTATGTTTCTCAAACAGCTTGGATCCAAACTGGAACAATACAAGAGAACATTTTGTTTGGGTCCGCCATCGATAGACAAAGATACCATGACACACTTGAGAGATGTTCATTGGTAAAGGACCTTGATCTGCTTCCTCATGGTGATCTTACTCAAATAGGAGAAAGAGGAGTGAACCTGAGTGGTGGTCAAAAGCAGCGCATTCAACTTGCTCGTGCTCTCTATCAGGATGCTGATATATACCTCTTGGATGATCCATTCAGTGCAGTTGATGCACATACTGCCACAAGCTTATTTAAGGTAAACCATAGACTACAATATTCTTGTTGCAAACCGAAAAATTCTTAGAGTTCAATGGAGCTGACCCCAAATATGGCAGGAATATGTGATGGGAGCACTTTCAAAGAAGACAGTCATACTTGTGACACATCAAGTTGATTTCCTGCCAGCTTTTGATTCTATTTTGGTATGCATATTTTGTATACATACTTTGGACGCTGAGCTAATATCTAATGTAATTGTAATCTGTTTTGGTTTGTTCTATCAATTTGCTTTGTTTGCAGTTGATGTCTGATGGAGAAATAATGAGAGCAGCCGCTTATCATGAGCTTTTGGCTTCAAGCCAAGAGTTTCAGGACCTTGTAAATGCTCACAAAGAAACAGCCGGTTCTGAAAGGGTGAGCGAAATCAGTACCACACAGAAAAAAACATCTCAAATGGAGATTAAGATGGCATATGTAGAGAAGAAACCTGAAGTGTCCAAAGGAGATCAACTGATCAAACAAGAAGAGAGAGAAATAGGGGATACAGGACTGAAGCCTTATGTGAAGTATCTGAGTCCGAATAGAGGTTACTTGTACCTTTCACTGTGTCTGCTTTGTCATCTTGCATTAATTATAGGTCAGATATTACAAAATTCATGGATGGCTGCTAACGTTGACAACCCTAATGTCGGTCCATTGAAGTTGATTTTGATCTACTTGCTTATTGGAATTACTGTAATGGTCTCCTTGCTTGGAAGATTACTTTTTCTAGTCATTTTGAATCTGCAAGCATCAAGGTCTCTTTTTTCACAGCTTCTGAACTCCCTTTTTCGCGCTCCTATGTCATTTTATGATTCAACTCCACTCGGAAGAATACTTAGTCGGGTAAGCATCTTAATTAGGAAAATGATGGAAGATTTTAGGAGAAGTGTTGAACTAATATACCTGCATCTGTACATATTTCATTTCTTACAGGTATCGTCTGATCTGAGTATTGTTGATCTCGATGTTGCATTAAGTATAGCATTGGCAGTGGGAGCTACATCCAATGCTTATGCTAACCTTGGAGTGCTTGCTTTCATTACATGGCAAGTCCTCTTTGTCTCCATACCAGTGGTTTACCTTGCAATTCGATTACAGGTAACTTTCACTAAGTAATGGCAACTTTGAGATTGATATGATTTGAATGACAAATTTAAACCTGTAACCTATCGAACGTCTTGGTGAAAATTGTCAGTAATTCATTATTGAAGATTTTTGCTTCCAGAGTGAGATAATTATGTTTAAAACAATTCGTCACTTCAAAATCTGCAGAGATATTACTTTGCCTCAGCAAAAGAGTTGATGCGGATAAATGGTACAACAAAATCTCTGGTGGCAAATCATTTAGCTGAATCAGTAGCTGGTGTTGTGACCATAAGAGCTTTCGAGCAGGAAACACGTTTCTTTGCAAAGAATCTGCACCTCACTGATGTAAATGCTAGCCCTTTCTTCCACAATTTTGCTGCAACTGAGTGGCTGATTCAAAGGTTAGAAGCTCTCAGTGCAACTGTTCTTGCCTCTGCTGCACTCTGCATGGTTTTACTTCCTCCTGGGACTTTCAGCCCGGGTAAGGAATCTCGCTATTGTCCCTTGTTAAAAGTTTTCTGTGCTTGGATCCTCACAATTACTTGCCATTACAGGATTCATTGGCATGGCACTTACTTATGGTCTTTCATTGAACAACTCCCTGGTTTTTTCGATTCAAAACCAGTGCATTATTGCAAACCAAATCATTTCTGTTGAAAGGCTTGACCAATACATGCATCTACAAAGTGAAGCCCCTGAGGTGATTGAAGATAGCCGCCCCCCGCCAAATTGGCCACAATCGGGCAAAGTAGAGATCTGTGATTTGCAGGTAATATTTATTCCTTTTCGGCACATTAATAGCCCCCTGAACTTGGCACAAATAACATCTGCCCCTGAACTTTGAAAAAGTCCCCTCGACGCTCTCAACTTGTAAAATTGCACCAATTTGCTACCCTTCAACTTTAAATTTTGCAGCAGTTTACCCTGAATGTCGCGTGTAAGTTGAAGAGTTTGAGAGGGCTTTTGCAGGGAGCAGTTGGCTATTTGTGCCAAGTTCAGAGACTAATGATATATTTAGTTCTTGTTTTTAAGTATCTGTAAGGGTACCATACTGAAACACTTCGACAATTTAACTTCGTGCAGATCAGATACCGACCTAATGCACCCCTTGTTCTTAGAGGGATCAGCTGCACATTTCAGGGAGGGCACAAGATTGGTATTGTTGGACGTACTGGCAGTGGAAAGAGCACCCTCATTGGGGCCCTATTTCGCCTAGTTGAACCAGCTGCAGGAAAGATAGTTGTTGATGGCATTGACATATCCAAAATTGGTCTTCATGATCTCAGGTCTCGATTTGGAATAATACCTCAAGACCCAACTCTTTTCAATGGGACAGTGAGATACAATTTAGACCCCTTGTCTCAACATTCTGATCAAGATATTTGGGAGGTTACTTCCATTAAATTTTGCAAGTTATTTGTCAGTTTGAACAATTAGGTCCCGTTTTAGTCAACTCATTTGTCATTTGTAGAACCGAACTAAAACTTATTTGAAACTTATTGGATGAAACTTAATGAATTTGAAACTTATTGAAATTCAAACTTATGTGAAATTATCAAAACTTACATGAATAATATACAATGGAAAATAAGTTAATAGAGCCTTAATATATCCATAGTACTCACTTTTTCATTTGTTCCATATTTTCGTTATATTTCCCAGGTTCTAGAGAAGTGCCAGCTTAGAGAGGCTGTACAGGAGAAAGAGCAGGGGCTTGATTCCTTAGGTAAGTTATGGAATGCCAAATAACGTTATGCAATTTTCGCTTTTGACTTTATGTAATGGTATTGGATGATTGAATGCTTGCTATAAAGTTGTGGATGATGGAGCCAACTGGAGCATGGGGCAGAGGCAGTTGTTTTGCTTGGGGCGAGCACTGTTGAGGAGAAGTCGGGTATTGGTGCTTGATGAAGCCACTGCATCAATCGACAATGCAACCGACTTGATCTTGCAGAAAACTATTCGGTCTGAATTTGCAGGCTCCACGGTGATCACAGTGGCTCACAGGATTCCAACTGTGATGGATTGCACCATGGTTCTAGCCATAAGCGATGGTGAGCCATTATGGTCGAATTCTTCATAGATTTGTAAAGATAGGAGATTATGAAATGGGCTGATGTATTTTTTTTTAATTCCAGGAAAAATAGTGGAATATGATGAGCCGATGAAGCTGATTAATCAGGAAGATTCGCTGTTTGGGAAACTTGTAAATGAATACTGGTCTCATTACCAGTCTGCAGAATCACATTGAAGCCGATATTCAATGAACAATCCAGAGGTGTGAACTGTAAAGTAACGAGCCATAATCTGAAAACTGCAGATGAAAAGCACCAAGAGTGGAGCAAATAGCATAAAGAAAGATTCAACCGTAAGGTATTACTTTGATTTGTCGCTCGATCACCACATAAATGCATATGTTATTTGATTTGAGTTGCGCAAAAGCTCTTCCAAAGTGTGATAAATAAAAAGATGCATTGCGATCGAAAAAATCTTCCATTCAAAGAAATTATGTGGCATGTGTATAATTTGGATGCCAATAATGAAAGTGCCCACAAAGGTTTTTGAATGAGGGTGTCGGTATTCATAAAATTTTGATACAGAAAAAACACTCCAAAATACCCGTGGAGGAATCTACAGACTACAACATAAGATGGCTGGAGTGTTTGTTTGTCTCTTTTATCTCTCTAAGGTCCTCCAAGAATGGCATTTTCAATATCCTCCCTACTCAAAGCATAGCTGAATTTCCTTTCGATATCTTTTTCTAGATTCCCGGGTCCACTCTTCAAGTACCTGCATTACACATCGCCTCTTATTAGACTACAGACATTGATTCATTACTTGAACTCAAATTCGGGAAAAGCATGATCCTACACAACAGTAAAATATACGCTCTAGCTAGCCGCGTTCTACAGCTATATCCACAACTTTCAGTCAATGCAAAACGATATCAACAATGAACTCCTATCATTGACACGTTTTTATCTTCAGATATATCTATCATCCCTCTATGCATGGTAAGAGAGCGCTGAATTCTCCAACCGATAACTTCACAGCAACAAACATAACTACAGTCTATAGTAGGAAAAAAATTGAATCATCATTCAGTAAGAGTCAGCCTTGAGGCATTAGCCAAGAACACACTAAAAGCTCGAACCGGAGTCTGGACAAATAACAATTCCCTTATCACACTGACAATAATCATTGGACAATGTGATTCGTAATTTCAAAAAAATTTAGCCACCTGAGCCTAACAGCGAGTGATAAACCAAACAGGTACACTATTTTGAAGAAACAACAATATACACTACCACTGAGTCTCATTTCACTCACTCAATTTACTCATTTCACTTGCTCAATTTACATAACCCGGACTTAATCGGCAATGCATCAGTGGCCTAATAACATCTCTCCATTACTTAACAACAACCTAAGTGGCACAAAACCTCAAAGACATTCCAGTTTCAGACATCTAAGCCCGCATTATTTATAGCATTTCTTCAAATTCCAATGGTACTTATTATACTAAGCTAAAACTCTTTATATCTTGTCTAAACAATACCAAAGTTCCAAACACAGAGAAATGAACAGCATTAACCAAAGTTGCAATCTTTCACCTTATATACAGTTCAGTAACGTCAAGCGACAACTGTGCGTGCCATTCCGCCTTTTCAACCAACCAAACCGCCCGATCTTCCCCGCTCTGGCGAAACCCCAAATCCCTCAGCCAAGCCTCCATGCAAGGCAAACTGTGAGAGTACAGAGGCTTCGTCTTCTCCGGCAGCCTCTCGAGCCACTCATCTTCCGCCGCCGGCAGCTCCTCCGCCTCCGACGACTTGATCGACACCACCGCGGTGGCTCTCCGCCGCAAGTAGCGGAGGCTAGGGCTGGAGAATCGGAGAGGATAAGAAGAGGGAAAACGATTCGGAGAGGATAAGAGGCGATTACAGGAGATTAGAGGAGCTGAGATTGAAGACATTTTGGGATATTGAGCTAGGGTTAGGGATTCATCTAGATTGAAATTGGTGCTTGATTTGGGGAGTTGAAATTGAAGTGAGCTAAAATCTATTATCCTTCTTCGTCTTCAGTCTTGGCGTTTTGGTCTGATCTTTACACGTGGCGGATTCCTGTAGCTTTGTGCTATCTTGTCCTACTTTTTCTTCTCTAGAAGTGTAATAGCTGAACAAAACTGGCTAATTTCGTTTTTGTCCTCCAATTTGTAATATTGTTAAACATTATTAGAATTTTTATTTTTAGAATTCACTTATGTTGTGGGAGGAGCGTATTCTTTTAATTAAAATAGTTCCAAGCAAAATTGATAAATCGAGATATCCATCCCTTTTTTAGTTTTTTAACTCAATCAAACCCATTTTTTTAACTCTTGATAAAACGTACAGCCGATTTTAATATTGAGAAAATTATATTAATAAAATTTAAAATGAGTTACGTTTTAACTATCATGTACCAAAATCTAATATCTTAAGAAATAAATTTGAGAATTTACGAGTTCCTAAAATTATATGTATATATAAACAAAGATATTAAAAGATAATTTTTGTATCTTATTTTCTACGTGTGTTTTAGAAAAGTTCATTTAATTACTAAAATATGTTAAATGTATGAATTTAAAATGTTCATAACAACAAATTTGGAAAATTAAATAAGTAAAAGGTGGTAAATATGAAAACGAAAGATATATTGGAGGCATCAATTTCCATTGAGAGGTTCATGATAAGAGAAAGATCTATATTTGAGTCTTCTCGAAGCTTTTTTTTTTTTAAAAAAAACAAAATAACTACACTAATCTATATCATAAAACCAAAATTCCTTAGTATAAGGACTAAATTGAAGTTTCATAGTGTTACATGGACTTATCCGTTAATTAACACCATGCCAGGTGTACTAACCACGTGCTCCTATCAAAAACATATCCCGCCAAATATCTCTCCTTTTTCCTTTCCCGCCCACTTCATACAATCGCCCCATCAAAACGCCGCCGTTTTAATCTTCCCTTCCCTTTTACTCCTCCACCGCCAAAATCATCTGTAGATCTGATAATTTTTCCGACCGCCTCTCCTCCGTCCAATGGCGGCGATAAACTCAATCGCCGATTTCGCCCAAACTCAACGAATAGTTCTCCTCATTGACCTCAATCCAATTCTCCACCTTCGAAACCCAAATCCCTACATCTCTTCAATCCTCTCAACCGCTAGAACGATTCTCGATTTCCCCCCAATTTCCTCCTCTTTGTTCTCGTTTAAGCCCTTCTTCTCTTCCCTTTCCCCTCTCCTCTCCTCCTCCAAGCTCTCGATTCCTTCCTTTTCCCTCTCCTTCAATCGCCCCAGCTCAACGCTTGAGTCTCTCGCTCGGATTCGCGATTCTGTTGTTTCTAATGGAGATTCGATTTCTTCTCTTCCCCCTCGGGCTTCGCTTCTCGCTGCCTCTATGCGGGAGATT
>CAOJBJ014404166.1:0-16861 GCA_948291685.1 Euphorbia celastroides | reverse complement strand
TATATATATATATATATATAAAGGTGATAACTTCCCCTAATCGATCAACTGACGGAACTTTGTCATAGCCGCCTCGATATCTAATGCGAGACGATAATTCTCTCATTTATGGCTGGTGACCGCCCTACACCACGAAGATGCGTAACAACAACCATTCCAAGGCTCCAGCAGTAAGAACAAACTTCTGTCTTACACCAGAAAATTAAGCTTACATCACTCTATTAGAGGTAACTAAGAAAATTACCCCCAGCCATTGCACGACAACTTGGTCAATGAGTAGTCAATAAATTGCTATGTTACTCCTCATGCCTTGCATATATAAACTCCTCTCCCAATCACCAAAGTTATGTTACTTCTTTTCACTGTTACTTTGTCTAAATTTACTCTCACATCATCCTTGTACCTTCCGATCCTAATCTTCCCTCTTTTATCAAGTATCAGGCAGTCATCTTTACGGAACCAGTTGGAGCGAGATAGAAATTTATTCCATTTAGAGACAAGTTAACAAAAAGGTATTATTGATCTTACAATTATAATAAATGAATATATTGTTGGGTAAATTTCAAAAGGATGCCCTGTGTTTTCGCTCAGTAACAAAAAAAGGTTTGTGTTATTTTTTCACAAAAATGGCCTTGTGTTTATAAAACATTTTCAAAAAGAGGACAAGTAATATTTTTGTAAGAAAAAAATTGATGTTACAAAGGTTATTTAAATCAATTAAAATTCTCGTAATCTGATTATATTGCTTACTGATTAAATGTCAAAATTTCAAAAAATTTCGGAAACTATTTAATTTTTTTTATGATTTTTCTAAGTTTATTAGTATTTTTTAATTTAAAAAATATCTACATTTCTTAAAAAAATTTAAAATTTTAAATAATATGTATTATATTTTTATTAACTAACCTGCAAAATTTCATAACAAAATGAACATAATTAGCTCATTTGTGACATAATTTAGTATTAAAAAACTTTTATTTGTTAATTTTTTTAAATGACGAGCTCCTTTTTATGAAAAAATATAACACAAACCCTTTTTTTGTTATTGAGTGAAAACACATGGTATGTTTTTGAAATTTGTCCTATATTGTTTTAATTCACTTGATTGTGAAGTCAAATTTGTAACTTTGAGAATTACAGTTTCAATTTTTGCTATTACACTAAAATCTCTACCACATATATGTAACGAACACATTGCACATTAAATAGATAAGATTGAGTAAAAAATTATAACATGGGTACAGAAATTTGTCGAGGAACAAAAACAATGGTTACAAACTTGTAAATAACGAGTATCATGAGGGTAATAAATTAATAATTGCGATGTACAACGTAGCAGAACAGTAATAATATATGTAGATGACAAATGGTCCTTGATGTCCTCATCTACTTACAGCGTACGTACTGCCTATTCCCTCTATCATGCGCCGCACATGCATTGCCCTTCATGGTGCGGCAGTTGCATTTTAAAGAAACTGCGCTCGGCCGCATTTCAGAATTCTCTGCGTTCCTTTTTTTACTTAAAACGGTAATTTCCACTTTTGTTTTTTTATGTGGAGAAGTCCATGTTCCCTTTTCAATGCCTTAATAATGTTATTGTGCACATTTCAAATGCTACTTGGCCCACCTTTTGTGTTATTTTCAAGTTCAAAATCATTGATTTACCTTGATGATTTTAAGTCGGTGAAAATATTATGGTTCCGTTCTTTTCGATTTTTGGATTTTGAATTGAACTAAGCTAATTAAATTAAATTTGGTAAATATAAATTAAATTTAATTGAAATGAATTAAAATTAAATTATTTATATCACTTTTTTCAATTAAATTAAAAGATCTAATATGAACCAAATTTAAATTTACTGAATCAATTGAACTATACCTTCACCAAACCGAATCAAATTAAAGAAGAAGAGGACAACGCCTATGTGTGAAATTGAGCTTAATATTTGAATAGGCCAAATGCATTATTAGGTCTCCCAGATTTCACCAAAAAACCTTCCAGGTCTCCAACCTTTTACAAAAACCTCGCAGGTCCCTCATCTTTCAAAAAGTGCACCTCCTAAGTCTCTCAGATGATCAAAACCACTCTCACCCAAGAGAGTGTGCCACACGCGCGCCATGTCATCTGTTGCCGGAAAATTCTCTCACCGGAATTTTTTTTTATTGGAATTTTGTTGCCGAAAAATTTTATCGTCGTCGTCAGACTTCTGTTGTTGTCGCCGAAAAATTTTTTTGCCAAAATATTGAAACCGGAAAAATATATCATCGAAAGTTTGTCGCCGGAAAAGTCTGTCTGTCGCCGGAATGTCGTCGGAACAGTCAGTCACTCTCTTAAAAAAGTTAAATTTATCATGTCAGCTGCCACATCAGCGTCAGAGATTTTAGAGATATTTTTCACGAATTGAGGGACCTGCAGGGTTTTTGCAAAAGGTTGAGGATCTGAAAATTTTTTTTGGTGAAAGCCGGGGAACCTAATGATGCATTCATCATATTTGAATATGTAGTTATACAAATGGCGATGATAAAGGTATGACGACTTTATTTTTTAAGCGAGGCACCTCTTGTTTTATTAATAAATTTTGACGATTAGTTTTAGCCCGAAATTATAAACAATTATTTTCTTTCTTTGATTCATTTGTCTCCATTATTCATCTTTGCTCTTATAGCAATTGAGGTAGAGCACTTGCTAAAATCTAGGGGGGTCTTTGAAATTCTCTGTTGATGAGGTGGATATTTGTTAGAGTAGTATTCCTAGTTAGAGTAAGATTCTTCTATTATTATTTCTCTATTTATATCCTTGTATGTGTTTCATAATAATACAAGTATTATCATGTGATCCTTAGAGTTATCTGTTCCTAGTAAGCAATCACCTTCTTCAAGAGAGGAAGGAGCCCGATCAACGGTATTTGCAGCTGCTCCAAACTATTTATTCTGATACTTATTTGTCCCGCCCCTCTGTTATTCAAATTGCCCCGAGCTATCAGATGCGTGGACAGTCCAATCGGGATTTTGGATTGAACACTGCAAGGCTATCGTCATCACCATATTGTTCCTCGGGCAGCTTAACTTGTGGCCTTGGAGAAGGGATGAGAGGAGGAAGGGCAGAGGGGGGGCCCTTGCCCAGGCGCGAAAGGCTTGCCAGGTGGGCTATCTTGCAGCTTCTAAAGGGCATTTGCTTCAGCCAGAATCTTTCATGCAACTTACAATGGTAACATATAAAAAGGATAATTTTTTTTGTATTTCCTTGTTATGTTATAAGTATCTATACAGAATACATAATATATATAAGACAAATAATGGTAATTCAATAGCTGGACATAAACATATTGTTTAGCTTCTTTTATGACCAATCGAGAATAAATGATTTAGAAAGAGATTTCAAGAGATTCTCCACAACTTGGTTATAAATATTCTCAGCTCTCTCCAAGCTAACTTAATTATACAAAAAATGTCACATGCTATATTTTCCTATTTAACTTTAATTTTCACTAAAAAGCTTCATATACTGTTTGATATAGCCTCTAAAATGTGAGGAAATTGACTATAATGATGAGGAATGGGAAACCAATATGAATCCATATGGAATCCGCATCTACTGAAGTCAATTATGCGAATTCTAGCTAGCAGACAAGACGAATCTAAAGCAAAGAGAAATTCAAAATAATACAAAGAATATTTAACGATAAACTACTTGTAAGTGGCTAAATGAATATGTATACACTACCCACTCCCCAAAATTTTGCTTCTTTATAAGTCATAGCCTTCCCTTCTTCACTTCCATCATTGCAAGTGATGGAAAAACAATTAGCACAAGGATTAGTATTGAAGTTGCTAATCACAGCAACTCTGATTATTTCTCATAGCTCATGTTCAAGCTCCAAAGAAATTGATCCATGGCTTCATCAGTTGACTAATGCCAAGCCAAAACTCAGCCATCTCCACTTTTACTGGCATGATACAATTTCAGGCCAGAATATATCGGCAGTTCAGATAGTCAAATCCAACATCACCCAAAAATCGCCGACCTTGTTTGGGGGGGTTGTTATGATGGACGATCCGTTGACCGAAGGGCCTCTTCTGACGTCCAAAGAGATCGGCAAAGCTCAAGGCTTGTATGGATCTTCGAGTCAAACTACAATTGACCTCATTATGGCCTTCAATTTGGTATTTACTTCGGGGGAGTTCAACGGTAGCACACTGGTCATCCTCGGTCCTAATCCCGTAACTCGGCCTACCCGTGAGTTGCCTGTGGTTGGTGGGACTGGCGCTTTTCGGCTGGCTCGTGGATTTGCTTCTCTCAAAACGTATTTTGTCAATGCTACCAGTGGTAATGCTATAGTTGAATACAATGTTTCCGTCATGCATTATTGACGAACCTTCGATGAAACATGAGATTCATTGTGTTACATTCTGTACCACTTTTCTTACATTTAATCTTTTCCATTTAGTAGATTGGCAAATCGAAAAGGATTTTTAAATTCTAGAAAAATATAAAAATGGAGTGAATCTTAGCAATCCAAATCACAAGCTCTTCCCTTTCCTTTCCTTTTTCCCTCCATGCCATTAATCATGTGCTTTCTCACATTTTCTTATTTTATTTTATCTTTATTTTTCAAACTGTTTATTGTTTTGATACGCCGTTTTAAGAATCATTATTAGTCTCATTTTTACTTTCAAAATATCATCCATCATGATATACTTTTTCAAAATAAAAATTGAATTTTTGATATCATGTAGCTACCTAGTAAGAATCTGATAGAATTCTTATACTATGTTGAAAGTTTGTTCAGTCCACAAGTTCATGTTTGTTACATATTTTACCTTATTGCATTTACTAGCATTGTGTCAGACATTTAACAAATACCTACAACCTACATTCAGTTTTCTTTGCAATTGTTCAATATCTGGTAAAAACACGACAAGGATCTTATATTTTATTAGAAGTTTGTTCAATCCACCAATTTTGTAATTTTCCCTTTTTTTACTATATTTTATAAATAAATATAAGCATCCTATCATATACCTACAATATTCATCCAAATTAAAAAATATCTTCAAATTGTAACATTAAGATTCTTACATAAAACTTATCAAATATCAGAAATTCGGAATTAATTCAAAAAGTATCTCACTATTTGTTTCGAAATAATAATGAACTAATAAAAAAAATCTAAAGCGAAATGTCAAAATAAAACAAAACAAAAAAAAGTGAACAGTGGACGTAAACAGTGCACGTAAGCACATGAACAATGCTATAGCGTATTTATATATTAATAAAAACAAAGAAATCAGAATTTACTATTCTATCCTTATATATTTAATTGTAATTTTAAATTCATAAAAAAGCCTTATATATTTTATTATAGTTTTGAAATAATGAAATTAGTAAAAAAATTTACTACGTCAAATTCAGAAAAATGTGGGATAAGGATAGATTTCACACAAGCATATAATCATATATTTGACTCTCATGTATTTTATATAATTTTAAAATTTAAAAATTCAAAAAAATAAAGTTATAAT
Source organism: Euphorbia celastroides (assembly GCA_948291685.1). Classification (NCBI taxonomy): domain Eukaryota; kingdom Viridiplantae; phylum Streptophyta; class Magnoliopsida; order Malpighiales; family Euphorbiaceae; genus Euphorbia; species Euphorbia celastroides. The sequence goes on along the minus strand of CAOJBJ014404166.1, from coordinate 11,338 downwards.
GCATCTCACTTATCTGGTGAAGGTTGTGTTGATTTTGTTTTTTTCAAAATTTAACTTTACTTTGTCCTTCATCACCATTGGATTAGAGAGATGAAACTCAATCCAATAGTAATAGTGACAAAGTAAGGAAAAAACAAAGTCACCGTAGAATATGTCCACTTAACAATGTTGATTGAATTTTTTGATGTTATGAATCTAACATTATCTGCTTATCTAATTTTTCTGTTGCAATATTTATGGTTATTTTATATAAATCTATTCAATTAAAAATGTTAAAGTTGACACAAAATTTGTTCTTTCTTCTTTTTATTTTTAATAAGCTTTGTCAATATTTGTTCGTTTTACAATTTCTACTGTTGATATATTGTTATTCGTCAATAGATTTCCTTTTGATCAACACAAAATTCAATTTTGCCTATGTTCTTTTTGATTTTTTGTTACTATTCATCTCTATAGAAAATTAGAGGCGCCTATTATGCAAAAACTTAATTTGGTGGATGATATCAACTCAATAAGGGTAGAACTGGAAACGAATTCTATATCTAATTGATGCAATAAAAATGCTATGAACTCTCAAATTACGTGTTCTTTGCCTTTAGACAATTCTAGAACCCAATAACTCAAAATTAATATTTACCGTTGAAAAGATTTAGGGATAACTTCAAAAACCTCCCTTGAAGTTTCACTCATTCTCAAAAACACCATTGAGGTTTATTTTTTTTACAAAAACACTCTTGAGATTTCAGAATTTTGCAAAAACATCCTTTTTAAAATTTTGAAACCACATTCTAAAGGGTAATTTTCTCCATTTTGAAGTGAAATTTTGCAAGTTTCTTTATATAAATAAAATACACATTAGTGATAAATTTTAGATTTTTTTTGAGATGTTTTGATATTTATTTTAATTAAAAATCGATCCTAACTTTAAAAAAATCAAAACAAGATGAAAAAATTTCTGAAAAATACTCATATTTCGATAAATAATTCATAAATAATATAGTTAAAATATATGAATGTTGAATTTTTTTGAAATAACTTTTGTAATATTATTAAAAATGCAATTTTTTAAAAACATACCTTATGGTTAGTCTTTTTTTGCAAAATTCTGAAACCTCAGGGGTGTTTTTGCAAAAAAAATAAACCTCAAGGGTGTTTTTTAGAATAATCGAAACCTCAAGGGGGGTTTTTGAAGTTATCCCAAAGATATATTGAACAATCATTTGTCATTTATTTTATTTTCTCATTTATAGTTCTAGAAGATTTTTTTGTTTATAGTTTATAACCAATATTAATATAATTTTTCATTTATTTACTGTGTAAATATTTAATTTATTTTTTAAGTAAATTTAAATAACTTATTTGTGCATCTCACGGGAACACTACTTAGTTATATATGAAAACTTAAAAGTGATCATTGAGTTGAGAGAATAAACAAAGGGGTCAAACGTGTAATATGAAACTTAATTATAATATGTTGGCTAAATGCATCGAGACCTCGCTGAAGTTGTCCCGAATTGTCTCTCGCTTCCCTGAATTTTCAAGTGTGTCTCTCGCTCCCTGAACTTGCGAAAGTATACTTATTAGCCTCTTTCAACTTACAAAAATGCACCATTTTGTCTCCTAAATGCCACGTGTCGACTTCTAATTGGCTTGACTTTTCAAAAATTTTATTTTTTTTCCATCTAACCATAAGTTGACATGTGGAATTCCTAGGTTTAAATACACTTTTTTAACAAGTTTAGGGGGGTGAGAGGCTCTTATGAATAAGTTCAGAGAACGAGAGGCACACTTGAAAGTTCGGATAGGCGAGGAACAATTTGAGACAACTTCAGAGGGTTCCCGATGCATTAAGCCTAATATGTTTGACAATTTCCCTTTAAATTTTAGTGGATTAGATAAACACCCTCTTCGTCCCTATACTTCACATCAATTGTCCTCTGCTCCCCACTTTGTTAATTGACCTGTTTCACTCTTCACATTTCAACTGGCCCAATTCAATCGTTGTTATGTCCATGTCTAAATTATGTCCGTATCAATTAGGTAAGGCCTTATGTACCAGAAAATAAGAGTTTAAAACTGAAGTTGGTCAAAATCAAATGTGCTCGGGTTGATGCATGATTATGCCATCTCCAACCCACACATTCCATTTTTAAAACCAAATTTCACTTTACATAACATTCCATTTTTAAAACCAAATTTCACTTTACATTAAAATTTGATGTTGCTACAATATCACATTCTCTAACCTTTTACACCAAATTTTACACCAAATTACATATTACAATACAAAATAAACACCCAAAAGAATTATAATATATCATAAAATAACTTAATCAACACTTAAATATAAAAAATTAAGTCATGATACAATAATTAAACTAAATAAAATTTTAAAAAAGTTCCTTAAAAAGTTTGATGTTGCTAACCGTAACTCGTCAACTATCTATGTGAAAAAAATTGTCTGCTATAAACCATTATAATGTCCCTGCCCTGTTTCTTTTCATCATATAGTTCAATAATGCTCCCAGATTTTTCAAATATTACCTTGTTTTCCCACATTCTCATAACCCTATAGAAAGATATAGCTGAGCTCCTCCCTCATAATGCGATTATTTTGCTACAAATAAAGCATTCGCTCATAACACAACTTTCATTTCTAGCATCAGAGACAAACTGAGACAATTCTACGCTGAAACCACAAACCGTACATCATACAATTTCAACATATTTCTACACCCATGCAAGACATCCCAAGAGCATAAGTAACTTAAAGCAGCTTAATACTATTTCAAAAACCATCTTTTTAACCAAAAGAAACTGCATTCTATTAAGAAGCTAACTTAATTCTTGAATTCTCAGCATTTTCACAGAAAAAGAAACGCTTGGGGAGCTAAACTCAGTAGAAAAATAAGCAGCCATTTCACTAGCTGTTAATGATGTCATCAGGGTGTTTCCTTTCCATGACTGCTATGAAACACAGAAATTAACCTGGTTTTTTTTCATCATTGTCCCAACTGCAACTGTTCATAGTAAGCAATTGCCTTCTTCAAGAGAGGAAGGAGCCCGATCAACGCTATTTGCAGCTGCTCTGAACTATTTATTCTGATACTTATTTGTCCCGCCCCTCTGTTATTCAGATTGCCCCGAGCTATTAAATTTGTAGACCGTCCAATCGGGATTTGGGATTGAACATTGCAACCAAGAGCAAGATCCCCATGCCAATCCATTACAGAGAGCCCAAGTGTGGAGAGCGAACGACCCAAAGGATAATCTGCATCTCTCAACTGGGCCTCCAAACTACCCCATAAGCCACATCACCACGGGCAGTCATTGCACCGCCCGACACTACCATTTGGAACCGCTTATTGGCAGCCAATTTATCTTCAACTTTCAGTCCAGCAGATAAAGCACCACCTAAGAGAGTTACTGAGAGACCCGTTGATGCTTTATTCTTCCTAAAATTACAGAACTTTGTCTCACTTCGCAATGTGTAAGCCAAATCCTTCCCAACTGTTTGCATATCAAAGCCTAGGGAAGTCAGTTTGCCTTCGCCGTGCTTCAAAGAACTTGCAACTTCCATTTGAACATTGGCATCTTTCTTGTCCTTTGTCACCTGGCCCGAAAAGGACAGGGGGACTTTGTCCTTGACAACAAACAATCTTTCAACATTAATGCCTTCATAACCCACATCGTGATCCCAGCCATGAGTTTCTAAAACCGGCCTTACAAGCCATTGGTTGGAAGTGTCGACGTATCGGTACCTATGAGTGGGATTATCAGAATCGAAGGAAGCGGGCCGTGCTAAATATGGCATGGGAACTGGCACAGATGAAGCACCCCCACTTTCTTCTGCATTTTCATTGTGATCGGTAGGCAACTCCTTAGCTTCTGCTGCCATTTTCTTCATCATCTTCCGCCTCCTTTTCTCTTCTTTCAACTGTTTCTTCATAAGAAGTTTTTCCCTGTATTCCAACTCATCAAAGTAAGCCTTTTGCTGAACTTTAGTGAGTTTGGCCAGCTGTGCTTTCGTCAGACTTCTGAAAGGAGGCAAATCATCATATTCTGACTCATCCTCAGAATCTGAAGACTCTTCTAAATCATCGTCACCATATTGTTCCTCAGGCAGCTTAACTTGTGGCCTTGACTGAAGAAGGGATGAGAGAAGGAAGGGCAGAGGGGGGGACCCTTGACCAGGGCGCAAAAGGCTTGCCAGGTGGGCTATCTTGCAGCTTCAAAAGGGCACTTGCTTCAGCGAGAATCTTCGAAGCAAAAGAGAGAAGTAACAAATGAGGCTTCCAAACTTGACCATTAGGCAACACTCTCTGCCCAGCCCTATTTGTTCTACATGCCGAGTGATTCTCTACCAATGAAACTGGATTCATGAGCCTCATATCACCAGCTGCCTGACGAATTGCTTGTTGAACTACATGAGATCGCTGAGTTACAAACATGTCATAACTCGAAGATGTGCGTTGGGTCCATCAGGTGGAGCCGATGCTGCGTGAGTTAACACCACAATAGCATTGAACCATATCGAAGAACTGAAGATCTCTGCAATTGTGCGCAAGAGGGGCATATCACCGAATTCCCTGCTCTGCATATCCAACCTATCAAGATACAGAACAATATCTGGAGGAGTGTTTTTAATGAACCGCTTAACAGAGTGAAGTATCTTCTCATTCTGGCGCTGGTCAGACCCAGAAGGAAGTAGGCCTGGTGTGTCAATGACCCGAACCTTAATCCCTTGAACAGTGCCAACTACATCCTGAACTTTTTTTATCCCCAGTTGGAAAGCATCGGTGCCAAACTTAACTTCATCAAATATCGAATTAATGGTTGCACTTTAACCAACTCCTGTTTTCCCGAGAACCATAATTGTACAAGAAAAATCGAGGGCTTCCTGCCCTGCGGCTTCAAGCTGCTCGGCCATGGCACTTGCACGGTCAAAACTGAAGGCACCAACACGGCCTCCATTTCTCCCACGTAGCTGCTCAGCTAACCCCAGCCTGTATAAAACCTAAGCAACAACAACATTGTGAGGAGTCTGGCCTAGCCTATGGGCCAGCCTCAAAAATTTTACCCTAATCATCTGGAGTTTCTCACGAGTTTCATCGAACTCCTCATTCTCTCCATTAGCGGGGTCTTCAATCTGTTGTGATTGCACATTAGACATTGCTCCATTAACACGCTGCTGCTGCTGTACTGTTCTTGGTGCTGGTTCCAGTAGAGGGGCAGCACGCTCAAGGCCAGCTGGGCGGGCAGGTGCGGGTGCAGAATCAGTGGATTTTTCAGGAGATGGAACAAGCTTTACAGGGGATGAAGTTTTCTGTTCAGCTTTCACTTCAGTGTTCTGTTTCTCTTGCCTGTCAGTTTCTACTTTCTTTTCATGCTCCTCAATTACGATACTTTCCTTGTCAACACCAATAACTTTTTCATCAGGGAACGTTGGATCAGACGCCTTGCTATCCACTGCTGGAAGATCAGCTTCATGCCTCCGAATTTCCCCACTGCTCTCATTCAAAGACCTCTCCACATGACAATTTGAGGTTTCTGATTCAGATGAAAGTTTATCTGTTTGCAAATGGGCTGATTGCTCTCCATCAAGCCCAGAATCCACATTGGCAACTTTCACATCTCCATTGGTATCATTATGGTGCTCTAAATCCAAACTTGGTGAGTTATCCTTCGAGTGTTCATTGTCATGAACCCCATTCGCAAACAGATATCCTTCAAGGACAACTGACTTGTGTTCCGATTCCCTGATGTTTCAATAATTGGACTTTCTGCATCGATTTTCTGACCAATAGATGGTTCACTTGCATGACCAGGATGCACCTTGACCTCAGCCGTCAAAACCTCAGTGCCTCCAATGTGATCAACCCCAGAAATCTCCTTTACTCCATTCACTTCAGGCAGAAACTTGGAAGATGGTACACTTTCATGACGAGTATTCACCTCAACCTTGGCCTCCAAAACTTCATTGCCTCCATAGGGAACAATTTCAAGAACCTCTTTTTCTCCATTCAAATCAGGCAAAGACCCAGTAGATGGTCCAACTTCACAGCTAGGAGTCACCTCAAGCTTGGACTTTAAAACCTCAGTACCCCCATTGAGAACAACCTCAGGAACCTCCTTTTCCCCATTAGATGGTTCATTTCCGCTAATAGGATTCGACTTGACCTCAGCCTTCGAAACATCAATGCCTCGACTGCCACCAATCACAGAAAGCTCCTTGGCAACATTTGGTGGAAGAATGAAAACTGAAAATGGTTCAATTTCATGAGTAGAGTCAGCCCTCGAAACCTCAGTGCCTCCATTGGAACTAATCTCAGACTCCTCCTTTCCTCCACTCAATTCACCAGTGAGCACTTGCTTAGCAGTCCCTCCCTCGTCAATCTTATCAACACTTGCACCGTTCATAATTCCATACCCATTTCTTCACCAACCACAGAAGTCTTCTCCTCAGACTCACCAGCTGCAGCAGGAATAACATCCATTGCCTCCTCAAAAGCCTTCAAATTTTCATCCGCCACAGCTGAGGTTGAATCATCTACAGCCTCAACACCAACACCGGATTCAGAATTCTCATCCTGATTCATCAATTGCTCAGGGGCTTCAACTGCCTCTACAAAAACCTCCTCTTCATTGTCCACCATTCTATCAGAGTCCACTGCAACGCCCTCCTCAGCCCTATCTCCTACAACCTGAGCCAAATTTTCCATTGTAACTGCAACTTCCTAGTTTGGGCAAATAATACTTATGGTCAACACAAAAGCAATCAGCAGCCACAAATGAAATTAAACAAACCAAAAAACCTCAGCATAAATTAGAATCCGCATTCGACAACGGCAAAACGAAACAGAGCGACTCCAAATCCTATAAAATGGATAGAATCAAAACAGGAAAGTGAAATGACAGATCTCAGGAGGGCAATTATAGGTCATAATAGTACTAGGGTTTAGCAGGAAATGAAATCAGAAAAGTAAACGAGATGAAATGAAAGCAATAAATAAATAATAACAGTAAAAGAGGAAAAGCTTTTTGGTTTTGTAGATAATCTTTGAGAGAGAGGTCGAGCTTTCGTGTGACAATAAAATCAGGTAGAAAATGATAGAGCGAGAAGGGGAGGGTGAGTAAACGAGACTAGCAGAGGTTGATGGACGGTTGAGGATGCTTTAATCCAACGGTCTGTGATGACGGATTGCATTGATCTCATCGAAAGAGACGCCAATAATGAACCGAAGCGAAGAGGGTCACGTGCTAACATTGAAGGAACACAACACTCACTTTCACATTTCCTACTGAAGTTTGGACATGTAATGCTTGTGCCTGTGTTGTTGTCTTATAATATTCGTCTTCTTCCCCTTTTTTCTCCATTATTTTGGGTTTATGCTTTCATTCTTTATGCTTAATTTTCCAACAATGTAATGTGTGTGCATTGTACACCAAACTTTTTTTATTTTAGGTATGACATCATGTTTGAACTAACTTTAGGTGACTTTGGATAAAAAGAAGTGTGGCAAAAGTCACAAAATGGTGGCTTCCTTCACCGCGAAAGATTTATAGTTGAAAAAGGAGCATCTGGTTCAATTGAGAAATACATTGAATAATACTAAGATGCTATAAGAGAAATTAATTACACATGTGGAGAACAATTTATTGCAAACTAGCTTGTTTTAGTAATAGATAAGTTTAACGTAAAACTTAAGCTCCAATATGCATCAGTTGTTTTCCCTTAATCAATATTTTCTCTATACAAAACAACGAAATTGGTATTAAAAATTTGTTTGTGAGTTCTAGTAGAGATATCAATTCAATAAGTTACTTTGTATGTGAATTTGATTGTACTATGTTTGTCAAGGGAAAAAATATTTTATATGTAAATTTAAAAAAGTGAAAACGTCTAAACGTTTATTTTAAAGAAAATTTCTCACAGATTTTGTAAGTATAGTGAGCACAATACAGAGAGCAAGGAACATGCTATATGAAGGTGAACCTGGTCATTTTAAAAAAAAAAATTAACTCATATGGGTTTAAATTAAATTGAAAGAAAAATCACCACCCCACCCCGAATGTGGTTCGAACCTAAGACCTCTAGAATCCGCAAACTCCACCTTAACCATTAGGCTAAGGCTTCAACTACAAAAGGAATTTCAGGTGAAATGAACCTAGTCATTTCATTAATTCTTCATGAAAAAAGTTGCATCTATGTGTATTTTCATGCAACATGGCTTACTAATAAAATAATTTTAAATTAATTGAGTTTTAGTCAAGTGGTACACCTTCCAATATGTTGGTGGGAGGTCTTAGGTTTGAAACTCAACCTCTTTACAGATTTATAAAAATAACGGTTTAACATTAAACCATTATAAAACGGAAAAAACCAATAAAAACCAGTCAACCAGTAAACCGGATTGAACCAGTTCTATAAAATATCTCTTTCTTTCTTTGTTTATCGATGAAACTAATTTATATTTATTATTATGTTTGCCTTACTAAATTATTAATATGGCAAAAAATGTACAAGTAAATATTATTGGCTTACACATACATTCTTTCGTGGAAATAAATATCATGATTAGTTTGTATTTAATTCTATCATTTATTACAAAAGAACATTTATTACATAATTATATGCATAATTTATGTAGCTATGGTTTAATTATTACTCAAATTTTGAAAGAAATATAATTTATTACCAACATTTATTTTAATTATTCCCTGCCATAAGTACACATATTATTTAAAACTACCATAAATTTATAGATATTTATTTATGCATATAATTTTTATGTGTTTATAATATTTGATGAATTAATATTTAATATGTTTAAAAAATAGGCAACCGGTTAAACCGTGGTTCCAAACGGTTGAACCATAAAAATTGTGAACCACTAATTTCACCGGTTCGATATCCGGTCCGGTTTCGATAACATTGGTAGTTGACAATAAAAATTGAATTGTAATAGTTTTAGGAAATTAAATGAATTAAATTAGGTAAATAAGTGCATAAAAAGTATGAGAAGTTAGTGGGCTTATACTTTGAAGTTCTTTTTTCTGTTGAATAGTTCTACAATGTGCGTGTTTTTTTACATCAATGAGATCATTGGTTGTATAATTTTTCTCTTTATAAGCAAATTCTTATTTTGAATTGCAGTGTCATTTCAATATAAAAAATGAGCTGAATATTTTTTTCACTTCTTTTTTATAGGGAAATATGAAATTGGCAAGTTATTTCTTGTAGGGAATGCTTTTTAAAAGAGAAAACGACCGTATTCGGGGCAATTATTTGATGTTTTTTCTTTAAAATGTGCGCAAAGCAACCTTAATAGTTTTTCACTAGACCCATTTCAGCTCAAAATCCATGAGATATGGGACATGCCTAATTATGCAACTCAACACAAATAAATACATAATGGACTTTATGTTCTTATTTGTACAGAACAAGTTATTGGGTCATTGTTCCAATATTGGTTTTTCAAGCCAAGCAGGCCATTATAGGCGTATAGATATTGCATCAAACGTGAAAAATGAAAGGAAATTATTGTCCTTGTTTGTGTACGTTTAGAGGTTCCTCTATCTGTTGTTTAACACGGCACTTTTTTATTTCTCTATATTACATGTCAATTCTCTCTCCTAATCTTTTATTTTTATCTCTTATAAGTTGCCTCCATGTCAATATTTGAATGTGGAACACTGCAAAATGAAAATAAATATGAACATGTGATAACTTCCTTTGACAAAACTTTAGAGAAAAGGTGATTGATCATGTTTTGCACATGACTTTAACTTCAAACCAACAATTATCTAGTTATAACTGTTCATGGGCTTATTATCTATCAAACCTGCACAAACCCGAAAATTCAATTCTTAAATTTAAGAAAAGGGTTATCTTACATTTATATATGTAATAGTAAGACATATTTATGTAAAGTATTTATAATATAGTAGATTTATAATAAAATTTTGATATAGAAACATATTAACATTTTTGTATATTTTATCTGATCAATCCGAAATCTAGTCCGAACTCAACCTGGTCCAAGTGTGAATAGATTTTAAACGGGTTGACACGGGTTTAAAATTAGCATTTATAAGAAAAAGTCCGCTAAGCTCGGCTCAAACTCAATCCAACCTTAAAAAAAAGAAAAAAATTGGGCACGGTATATTGACAGAAGAAAACATATACCCTTTCAAACAAGTATGAGAGATATCTTTTTTTTTTGTAATAACCACATGTATTCCGAACCCACCTTTGACGAGATCCGACTAATTCTGTTCGACCGGGTTGCGGATTAAAGCTTAAAGTCTCCAGCGGGTGGTGGGATTCGAACCCGTGACCATCAGATCACCTGCAGCTCCGCTCTGCCAAGTGAGCTACCATCCATTGGTTGAGAGATATCTAATGAAGTTTGATTCTAATTAAGCACATTAACCAGTTTTAATTGAAAAATATAAGATGGAAACATAATTTAGCAATTTATATTGGATTTTTTCAGCTGGGTGATTAAATTCAGAAGAAACCCAAGAAAATTCAATTAGTGGTCTCGAACCCTAGTCCAATACTGCATGCGCATGGTTACGTAGCAAAAATCTGCTTCCCGAGGAGCCTGTCTCCCAACCAAAATTTGCCATCTGGCAAGTGAATCCTAGTCAGAATCCAACTCAGTAACGCTGTCAAGTCCAATTTTAACGTTAAATCGTTTAATCAAATTTCTTCCTAATCACTGCAAAACTCTTCCTCGACAGTTTCGGTTCTAGGGATTTCGATATTCTTGTTTGACGAACTTTCGGTTCTTCATCAGTGAAGTTCTTCTCAAATCTAACCATCCTCTTCAATAGATTTCTTCGCTCTTCTATTTTCACTTTTTTTATTCTAATTAAACCAGAGCATATTTGCTTTTCAATCTCAGATTATGAATTTCATGTCGTTTTAAGAGAAGAGGTGGAATCGCTTTGCGAGAGGTAACTCGAATGCTAGGGTTTTGCTGCTAAAATACTAATTGTTGCAGAGTTATTGGTAATTTATTCAGCAATATTATTGTCTCTTATACAATCTCTTGTTTTGCTTATTCTAGCAATGAGATTCCTAATGTATGGTCTGAATATATTAGGCACTGATAATATTGAATTGATATGCTATTTCTAACTAATGCTTTCTGAAATGGAAAGTCATTGCATTTGTGCTGTCAGTGTAGCGACCTCCGCCCGGTGATAACCGAGGGAGCGCTACCGAATGAGATCGATACACTCTTCTATTCAAAGCTCTGATACCAAAACCTTGTAGCGACCTCGCCCCGGTGATGACCGAGGGGCCGCTACTACTCGATCGATGCGA
>CAOJBJ014402747.1:0-11500 GCA_948291685.1 Euphorbia celastroides | reverse complement strand
TATTTTTTTTTCCAATTTTTTACACTTTTCTCAAACCAACATTTAAAATTCTATGATTTCGTGTAAAACAAAGCTTTTGCACAAAGTAACAATCACATCTCAGTTTAGAAAACTTCATGAATACACGAATTTGATGACACGCTTAAATTTATGGTAAGAATTTTTTTATTATCTAGAAACACACTGGTCTGCCATGTGTATCAAAGTTCATTAGATTTCTGAGAAATGAAAATCAGAGCAATATTTGCCATCAAAAAAAGAAAATCAGAGCAATATTTCGCCTACTTGCAATCATACCCTGACACGTAACACAACAGAAAACTCAAATACATAAAATAATTTTTTATATTTCACGAGTAGGCCATACTAACGTGTCATATATTGATTAGCAGTATATGTTAATATTCAACGATAATTGTTTGATTTTATTATTATAAGGAAAATATCACTGATATTTTTGCACTTCAAGTATTTGTATGGTTATGAATACAATTTAAGAAGAGTAAAGGTTTGTGAAGGAGAATGATTGCGTTAGAAATGATAAGACAAGACTGTGATCTAATTACCAAACAAGAGATGTCAATCTCAAATTATTCAAAATAAAATCCAATTAAAACAAATATTTGTAATTTCTTTTGGCAAAATCAAACTTTGATAATTATATGTCCAGTCCCTTTTGGATTATCTCACTCATTATTAGCTATCAAACCTTTACACAGATACGTAGTGGAATTTAGTTTTGCAATTAAACAGGATTATTCAAACTTACAAACTAACCAAAAAAAGTCTCAAAAATATATCATAATTTTATTTTGTTATTGAATTGCTCTATTTTTAGTGTACGGAGAATTTTATACATGTATTTTACACCCTCCAACAGTCAAGTATTAATGAAAAATAATCTAATTAACTGTTAATAAATAGGGAAAACTTTAAAAAAACTCCCCTGATGTTTCAAGTTTTCATAAAAAACTCCTTGATGTTTAAAATCAAAGACCCCTAATATTTTTCTCCGTTAACAAAATGAGAATCTTCATTTAACAAAGTTAAAAAATGCTGACGTGACAGGGGCATTTTTGTCCATTCCACCCATTTTGACCCATTTACACAATCTCCTCAAAACCCTACCCAAACATCCAACCCAACCCTAACCCATATGAAACCCTAACCCCCCTTTCTTGTCGGCGCCGGCGCCGTCGCCGGAAAATCACGATTCCGGCGACGACACCGACAAAAATCCCAAACGCCAACCAAAATCCACCCGTTGGCTCAGATCTGGCCGTTTTGAAGCCCCACCTATCCTTAGGGGTGTTTAAAAACCGAACCGAACCGAAATAACTGACCAAATCGTTGCTATTCGGTTTATTTGATTCGGTTTTCGGTGTATACGGTTTGGTGTCGATTTTAGATTTTATTGATTTTCGGTGTATTCGGTCGGTTCGGTTTCACTGAAGAAAAAACTGATATAACCGAACCGACCGAATAAGTTCAATATCCCCTTAAAAATTAGTATCATATTATATTTTGTTTTATAAATATTAATTTAAGAAATTAGTTATTTAAATTTATATATTAATATTTTTAATGTTATTTTTTTGTGACTTAAGGCCATTAGTTTGTCAATTTACTATCATCTAATAACTTGAAAGAATATTTATGATGAACAACATGTGAAATATTTTTTGTACTTCATTGTTTATTATTGTGTTTCATAAATGTAATTCATTTTACGTTTACTTCCATTTATTAGAAATTTAAGATGTAAGTTTTAAGACATATTTTTCAATTATAGTATACATTTACAATAAAAAAATATAACAAACATAAAACTGAAATAACCGAACCGAAATATTCGGTTCGGTTTCGGTTTATATTTTTAAAGATATTCGATTTTCGGTGTATTCGGTTCGGTTTTTCTACCGAACTGACCGATGAACACCCCTACCTCCCCTTCTCTTTTCTCCGACGGTCTCTTCTCCGTCTAAAATTGGTTCAAATCTGGTTCGAAGGGAGAGAGAAGGGAAACGAGTTTCTGGAATTTGGTTTTCACTCCAATCTTCTTCTTTAGTTCAGATCTGTTTTTCAAAAAAAAAAAGAACTCAGATCTCGTCGGAAATGGAGGAGAGGGAAAAGGGCAGTGGCGGCGGAGGGGTCGGCGACCGACGATTTTGACAGCGTGAAGGGAAATCGATGGAGAAGAGAGTAAGGGGGCGGGTTTTGGCTCTAATGGTGAGTTGTCGGCGGGATTAGGGCGGTGATTAGGGTAGCGGCAGAGGGGAGAGAGAGACAAAGGTGACAAGGAGAGGGGAACCGCGATTTTCCGGTGATGTTTTGCCGGAATCGTGATTTACTGGTGCCGGCGGCAGTAGGGGTTAGGGGGTTATGGTTAGGTATTTGGGTTTGATAATGGGTAAATGGATCAGGGTTTTGGGTAAATGAGTTTTTAAAGGAAAAAGTATTGTTTGGACAAAAATGCCCCTGCCACGTCAGCATTTTTTAACTCTGTTAAATGAAGATCTTCATTTTGCTAACAGAGACAAACATCGGGGGGCGTTTTGCTTGGTTTTAAATATTAGGGTTTTTTTGCGAAAACTTGAAACATCAGGAATTTTTTTGAAGTTATTCCTATTAATACTCATCTGTGGATGAGAGAAATGTGTAAAACTTCTTGTTCTTTTTATAATCCTCATTATATAACATTCAATCTCCACTCAATTGTTAACCACTTCCAAATCCAAAAACGAGGTGGACAAAAATGGTACAAAAAATCATTTTATCTTAAGAAAATTTGCTATCCCAAACTTAATGTCGCTACGGGAAACTGTTGAATTCGTGATAATAATTTGTCTGCCATTGAAATTGTTGTCACAGGAAATGGTTTATTGTGACAATAAAACTTCTACCGTCACACAAACTTGTTTTGTAAATTTTTTATCATAAAATTATTACAATTAACAGATATTTGGTGACAATATTTTATGATCCTAACTAATAATTTTGGGTGAGGGCCAAATTTGTAACTGATAAATCATAGAGTATGACAAGAAAAATATTATTATCACAAAGTCAATTGTGGTGTTAACATAAAAACTGTGTTACAAAAACTATTTTTATTTTTGTGACAATACTTTAAATTTGAAATAAATAGTATTCGTTTACAATAAATAGTCCTCACAAAAAAATATATTGTATATGACAATAAAGATTTGTTGTAACAAAAATTATTTTGGTGACATCTAAAAACTGTACAACAAATTTAATATTTTCGTGACAATAATGTTAACTTGAAATAAATGATATATCAATTACAACTTACAATTACTAGTTTTGACTAAAAAAAGATTTTATATGTGACACCAAAATTGTGCTATCACATAAATTATTTTGGTGATAATATTAGAAAGTTGTTACAAAAATTGTTGTTTTGTCATGATAATTTTAGGATTAATGGATCAAACCATCTTTAAGTTAAATGTTTCATTTTCCCCCTTCAAGTTAGAAAAAACGTGTTAATTTACCTCCTCATTGTCTCATATTATCTCTTAATTAGAGAAAAAACGTGTTAATTTACCCCCTCATTAACACGTGGCGTTGAAAGAGGTAAATTGACACGTTTTTGCCAACTTGAGGGAGTAAAAGTGAAACGTTTGAAAGTTGGGGGTTACAAATGACAAAAACTGCCAACTTAAGAATAGTTTTGATGTGTTAATCCAAAAAATAAATGAAAAATATAGAAAAAGACATCCAAGTTAAAGACGTTATAAGGGTTATATTGTTGTTGATACAATAAGTATAAGAATATTTTGAAAAATTTGTTGCAGTCGAAAATCGAATATTAAAAATTTTTAAGATAGAAAAACATAGTTTCATGTACATTTTATCTGACACTGATAAATTATTTTAGCTTTCATCAAATGACAATGTTTAATCCTGTATAATCCCATGCATTGTTATAATGTTAATTGTGCACATTTCAATGTAATTTGCACTACGAAACAATCTACCATAAGAATCCAAACTCATTGTCTGCTAAGCTTAGATAATGGACAAATTCACAATTGTACCCATCAATTCAAATTTCCAAGCAAAGATAGAAAAATTGAATATCAAAAGAAAAGGACAAATTGATCTAATCATGTCAAACAAACTTAGTATTTTATCATAGTATTCTTATAACACATATTTGGGCATTGAAAATTAATTTAATTCCACGCATATTCAAAACATTTCATTGAACACAATTATATACCCATATTATTTTTTGTATTTTTGTATCTGGAAGTAACATTGGATACCTAGATTATGGGTTTACAAAAGTTAATTTTTTATAAGGTAATGGTAACAGAGACGTGATTAATAAAATCGCTTCCTATTTTTACAATCAATAACTTTTATTTTTAAGTTTACCTGATTTTCATCTGTTTATCTCTTTATTGTTTCTCTCAGATCAAACTCTCTCTGTTTATTTTTCTCTCTTCCAAGCAGGGACGGAGCCAGGACCGGAACTCGGAAGGACAGTCCGATCGGCCACTGTCAACCGCTGATAAAAAATTTCAATCAAATATTCCGATAATTTCAAATTCTAATTATAACCTTCATTCAATCAATTCCAATCAACAATTTTTCATAATTTTCAATGTCAAGTTCATCTAAATAAACATAAACCCAAAAATTCTAACTAATTTTATAGAGTCTAGCAAGTAACAATAACAAATTAACAATCAATTTCAATCAACAATCAAAATAATAAGTAATTCCTACATAATAATTCCTGAATCACAATTCACAAACCTAACTAATTTCATTCATATAATGATTCCTAAAATTTAAAATAAGAATTAAACTACTAACCTGTTAACTGGCCGGCGGTGAAGTGGTTGCAGGTTCCAGCGATGGTGATGACGAGAAGCTGCGCTCCGGTGACGGCAAAGGCAACGGCGAATTGGTCCAGACAGAATCGTGGGAGTCAGTTAGGGAGGCTTTTTCGCATTGATCGAATCGAATACAGAAGGGAGAAGGGTTAAGAATTAGCTGGGTTCAAAACGACATGTCGTTTTGATTATAAATTTTTTTAAAAAATTAAACAAAACAACATCGTTTTATCATTAATCAAAACGACACCGTTTTGAACTAACCCACCCTTCCCCCTTTTCTTTCTTCTTCTTTTACGACGGGTTAGGGTTTTTAGACCCTATGTCTGCAATTTCCGGCGGGATTTCGGGGGAGGGGGGGGACACCATACCTGACCTGCTAAGGTCACTGGAGGCTGGGGGGACATCTACCCCCACCGGCCCCCCTCCCGCCGTCCCTGCTTCCAAGCTTATTCAAATTCGATCTTGTTACTGATTTCATCATTTACACTCTTGATTCCAATATTCTTCAGTTCAACATTCTCTTTTCATGCGATCAGATATGTTTAGGTAAATTTGTATATTCGATTTGGCTGTTTTTTCCTTGTTTTGTTGCTTGATTTCTAATTTCGTTATAGATTTTTTATTTTGTTGCTTGATCTCTTGCTAAGGTGATTCTCAGCTCACAGTTTCTTCACATTTCTTTCTCTGTCATAGTATTGATTCGATTTGATTTTTTTAATGTTGATTTCACTTTTCAAACTTCTATGCCATTAGTTTTTTTATTCTACTTTACAGTTAAAGAAATCGGTGTTTCGTATTTATGGAGATTATAAAGCTTTAGAATACGCTCTATTTGATGAAATGTCTAAATGAAATTTGATGGAACTCTTTGTTGTTACTATTGGTATAAACTTAGTATACCAAATTCAAAGATGGTATAGTTCTTTTGTACTGTTGATGTTAATTTATATACTAAATTGGAATAAGGTATACTATTTTTGTATTGTTGATACTAAATTATTATATCAGCGTTCAATTAGATATTCAATTAGATATACCACTTTTACTGCGTATTGGTATAATATTATAACTTTTACTTATCAATTTTTGATGATTGCTACAATGTTTTGATTAGTGATGATAGTTTCATTATGGATAAGATTGATAAGGGGCGCTTTGTTTGGAGGAAAACACAAGCATGCTAGTTGTCAAGACATTGCTTTTACTAAATCCTAACAAGAAAATGTGAATCATTCCTAAAAAAAAAGTGAGTGCATTGTCTTGCCTCTAAATACAATGATTAAGCTTGGAAGATAAAAAAATGTATTAAATTAGTTTGGGATATGTAATGTTTGTAATAATGTTGGTCACAATAGAAAAATATGTGCGGGGATAATATTGAGTTAATATTGTTGTTGATATTTTTGGATCTATTAGTTGTTGAATTATTTAATTTTGCACATTGTATGTAGGAAATAATCTTTCAAATCTTATTACATTTTATAAGAGTTATATTGTAATGTAAATGGTACAAAAACATCAAGCATATTACTTTTACATTGTTTATGTCAAAGGTGTTGGTCCTTAGGAACACTCAATCTGGGTCAGAGGGGGTGAATGACTCTTTTTCGCGGATAATAAATACAATGGAATTTTTCTTTAGATTCCGGACTCTAGCTGATTCCAGATGCAAGACAATTATAATGAACTTAATGAAAAATAAATTGCACAGTCGATTTTATCCTGGTTCGGCCACTGCCTACTCCAGTCCCCAGAATTCTTGCTGGGCTTTAATTTACTAGTGGATTTCTTTAAAGGCAGAAATCAAGTCGTTTACAAGTTGTTACCGAAAAGCCCCCTTTTCAAAAGTATGATATACTACTAAATCTCCTCGATCTAGCTGAGTCCTCTCAAGGGATATACCACTCATAATCTCTCATCAGATCTAGAAGCTAAGTCCCACTTTTCAATCCCCTGATTGAAAAGATTTACAATTCTCTTTCTCAAAAGAGTTTTTCCTAAGAATAGATTTTACCATTGGAGAAGGATCAATCTTGATCATTGAAGAAGTTAAGTCTAGGCGCATCCGGACCGTTCCCTTGGTCGTTAAAAACAATTTAATGCCCGTTTAAAGTAGGGATGAGTGCGCTAGTAGGATTTCATAGGATTTTCAGACATTCTGATAGTCTGAAGATCATCCTTGTACTTGATCAATCGACAGTATGTCCACGAGCTTTGTCATTGGTTGTTTGGTAACTTTATGTCACTGTCAGCCTGCGGCTTTTGTCCTTTAGTGCTTCTCTCTTCATTAAATGCTCTGACAGTTGGTGAGGCGCATTTAATGCTTCTTGAAAACTGGTTTTGATCTTCTTCAGCACACTAGACATTTTGAACTTGTTTGTGACCGGAACCACTCTTGTCCACGTGGATTCTGGATCTTCTTCCTTTGCTGAATTCCGGAACATCCTGATCCGGACCTTGTCTTTGCACTTTGACTTCTTAGATTTTGTTGCTCCATTTGACTTCAGATTTTGTTTATCTTCAAACCTTCTTCGAAGTGGGTCGGATTTTTGACTTGGCAGATCTTCTAGCTTTGGCGAGCCACTTCCAACAATCTCCCCCACTTGCTCTGATACCACTTGTTGGTCCCTTAGAAACACTCAATCTGGGTTAGAGGGGGTGAATGGCCCTTTTTTGTGGATAATAAATACAATGGGATTTTTCTTCAGATTCCGGACTTTAGCTGATTCCGGATGCAAGACAGTTGTAATGAACTTAATGAAAAATAAATTGCACAGTCGATTTTATCCTAGTTCGGGATGGGACTACTGCAGTCCCCAGAACTCTTGTTAGGCTTTAATTCACTAGTGGATTTCTTTAAAGGTCGAAATCAAGCCGTTTATAAGTTGTTACCGAAAAACCTCCTTTTCAGAAGTAGGATACACCACTAAATCTCCTCGATCTAGCTGCGTCCTCTCAAGGGATATACGTACCACTCCTAATCTCTCACCAGATCTAGAAACTAAGTCCTACTTTTCAATCCCCTGATTGAAAAGATCTACAATGCTCTTTGTCAAAAGAGTTTTTCCTAAGAACAGATTTTATCTAGCTTTGTTCTCTCGTGTGTTTTGAATGTTGATTGTTTGCAAGACTTGTATTGCTCTCGAAAGCTTGTAAAGAATCAGCACCTTCTTCTAGCTCCTTGGTCTTCTATTTATAGGTTGGGAAATAAATGACACCATTGGAGAAGGATCAATCCTGATCGTTGAAGAAGTTAAGTCTACGTGCATCCGGACCGTTCCCTTGGCTGTTAGAGACAATTTAATGCTCGTTTGAAGTAGGGATGAGTGCGCCAGTAGGATTTCATAGGATTTTCAAACATTCTGATGGTCTGAAGATCATCCTTGTACTTGATCAATCAGCAGTATAGTCCACGTGCTTTGTCATTGGCTGGTTGGTACCTTTATGTCACTGTCAGCCTGCGGTTTTTGTCTTTTAGTGTTTCTCTCTTCATTACATGCTCCAACAGTTGGTGAGGCGCATTTAATACTTCTTGAAAACTGGTTTTGATCTTCTTCAGCATACTTTGGACATTTTGAACTTGTTTGTGACTGGAACCACTCTTGTCCACGTGGATTCCGGATCTTCTTCCTTTGCTAAATTCCAGAACATCTTGATCCAGATCTTATCTTCGCACTTTGACTTCTCGGATTTTGTTGCTCCATTTGACTTCGGATTTTGTTTATCTATAAACCTTCTTCAAAGTGGGTCGGATTTTTGACTTGGCAGATCTTCTAGCTTTGGCGAGCCACTTCCAACAAAAGGTATACCATCTTTTTATTTAGTATATTACTTCTACACTATTATTATGAAAATATTATATTAAGTTCGAAAAATTATAACACTTTTACATTGTTATTATGAAAGTATTTTAACTTTTTTTAGGTAAATACACTTACATTGTTTTCATAAAATTATCATACCATCTTTTAGTAAGGTAGAACACTTCTACACTGTTGTTCTAAAATTATTATACTATTTTTTTTAAATAAAATACATCACTTGTACAATATTGTTGTAAAAGTATAATTCTAATTTTCAATAAGGTATAATTATTTTGCACTATTTTAAAAATGTATTTAAGACATATCTAATAATTTTATAGTAATATTGTAAAAGTACTATTAATCACATGAGATATGTCAAAAAGCTCGTAATCGAGTGCAACCTTCTGACTTAGAACAACTTAATTATCCTCAACATACATCACACAAACATCTTTGTCATAAGCACACAAGAATAGGATGTCATTCAATTTTACAATAATTCAAATGAATATTTGTTACATGTAACCAACATAATGTAGCGGAATCTCTATCCACACGAACTAGCTAGATATTCAAACAAATTTCCAGCCAATTTTTTTGTTTCATCTCATTGGGGAAATACATCGAACACCTTAAGTGCAAAAGAGCAACTATAAATTTGCAGACACATCTCCTTTTTCGACCTCTCTTAACCAAACAAATAAATCATTATAAAGCATCAACAAATCGAATTAGAAGAAGCATAAGTGCAACAAGAAAGAACATCGGCCTCTGCTCCGTTGTACAGTGCCGAAATTTCTTTGAATCATTGATTCTTCAATGGCAAAAATTTAAATAGAGAATTTGAATATTCTCTCGGTTGGAATTGAAGCCAATGCTCTTAGAAACTCAATTAACAATTGAATTTTGTAAGGTTTTGAATGAGTTTTATTCTCTGAATAGAAATCACGTAATTAAATATACAATCAAGTAATTGCATGTTTATTAGATTTGCTTATGGGCGTTTTTAGAAACAGTTAGATACGACCCTTAAATTTAGCTCTTTTTAGGGAATTCGTGTGAACAATTTTTTTATATGTTGATAATAAGTTTGTTGTTTGTATTAATTGTTATGGAATACACCATAAAACTTGTGTAATTTAGTTATAAGTGAAAAAAGGAAATAAATAAATAATTAGTTGATGTTTATTTACTCTAGTGCTCTCGCGCGTGCGTGTGTTGACATCACCGAAATTTTTTTGAAGTCGCCACTATTGATTGAAAACTAGCTTATTTTCAGCTTCACTCTCACGTGTGACTTGTGCGTGATGCGTGTTTGGATGGCATTGTGTTATCATAGGGTGATGGTGGAAAATCCAAGTTGATGAAATTGATATTAACTCACTTATAATCGGCCAAAATGAGGGTTCATTCTAAACTAATAGGATTTTGAATCATTTTTTAAAAGCCAAATATTAGGCGGAGAAAGCTACGCATCCAACACGCCATTATCCAACTACCTACCAACTTCAACCTCTAACACACAATTTGATTTTAAAATGTATGTCATCCACCACCACATGCTTTACTTCAATCATCAATGCCGCTATGTTACAATGTGGTCCAAAAATCTTTACTCACTCCATTCAAATTCTTCCAAAACCCAATTCTATTACTAGGAAATTTATATCTCATAATACTTTTTATTAATTTCACTTTATTTTCCGCATGATATAGTTCAACTGGTTATGTATTTTTGAGTATGCAATAGGAAAATTATGTTTCATACCGACTAAATATATTTATAGACAGATTAAAGCTCCGAAAGATTATGACACTATGGATATCTATAATAATTATCTAAATGATAGTTTTAATTTTCAATGAAGAACATCTTCTATTTTTCAAGAAAAAACGAAGAACATTTTCTTAGAAATATTTATTTACAATTTGGAACACGACTTCGTACATTACTATATACTTTTATGAAAGGTTTGTTTTGTACAAAATGACAGGTTGTACAAATTATTTTACAATTTCTTATTTTTCGAAGAGTATTGATTGTAATATGTTTGATGTTAGATATTTATACCCTGAAGTCAATGTTATGGATACTGTTTATCAAGTGCTGATCACAAACCAACAATTAACCATTTAATAGTTGTAACAAACAACAGATGGAGAAAATTAAGCAACTATGAACCACAAAGAAATATCAGCCACCAAATAGTATATCTAAACATACCCAAATGCTCAATAAGAGATAAGTAACAAGACTTAAGGTATCGGGTATAGACTATTCAATAAACTTTATAGTTACCTTATACAAAACAAACCCGAGCAATACTATTGACCAACGAGCAGTGACGGAGGCAGTAAAAAAAATTTTTTATTTTTTTGGGGGGTGGGGGACAAATTTTATAGGCTTTGGCAAAAAATCACAATATAGTTGTAAGAATAAAAACTTGAAAAATGGAGTTTGGAGGATTTGAATCACTATTCTAAATATCTCCGCTGGACATGCCTAGGTCCTAGACGCTATTTTGAGGTCTGTCGGCGCGCTTTAGGTTTTTAGGGCGCTTCTAGGCCTTGAACTGATTTATAAATGCCTAGACTCCGCCTAGACATCGTTATTCCGCCTAGGCCCCGTCTAGACTCAGTTTTCAAAAAATTTATATTTATAATAAATGTATTTTAATTTTTTTAATCTACAAAAAATAACTTAGTTTGTCCTACTAAGATTCATTGAAGTCTTCTTACAATAAAATTTATCAACTTGAATCTTGAAACAAAAAATAATTAACTTTATACCACAAATAAGAATGTCTATACCATTTTCAA
>CAOJBJ014397930.1:0-10658 GCA_948291685.1 Euphorbia celastroides | reverse complement strand
GTCTCGATCAAGCTGTTAATCATAAGAATCAAATCAAACTTTAATATTGATTAATTAGCTAATATGGCTTTGTCAAAGCTACTAGCTTTATCAAGACATAGTTATTGTTGTCAGAGAAGAAAGAAAATTTAGATGTTGTGTGTACCTTTCGTTCTTCAAGCTGATCAAAAATGGCGAAAAGTTTTTGATTCATACAATGAAGGATTCTCTCGGCTTGTTCAATTTTACATCTGGTAATTGGATCTTGAATCTGAATATTCAAGCTCTTTTCCATGGCTGAATATGATACTTGATTTAGTCTGAGGACTAAATGAAATTTGGACTTGAATAGTTGTTGAAGAAATTTATGAATATATATAAAGCTGATTAAAACAATTAACTAGCTTTTAATCCAATATTAAAAAATACTATGCTGGATAATTGCCCCCTACTCCAAGTAATGAAGTCAACGGTGCCTCTGTTTTAAAAATTAATAAACATTGATACTTTAAATTGTTAAATAAACCAAGGGGATTCCGAATTGATGCAAAATCGATATTATACATTCAAGTTACAATTATAAGATACATGTTTTGTCAAGATTTAACAAGCGTTGCATTTCTGAAACTAGAGCAAATAAAACTTAGAGTAAAGATAATCCTGAATCTTATAATAATCTTCGCATAGCGGTCCTTCGATGACAATTTGCTGGGTTCCCGAACCACCACCCTGAAACGAAATATGCAAATCCATAACCATCAAAAGAAATCTCGAACACGATGCTCAATCGAAATTCACATCACAAAAAGGCTATAATCTTTTATTATAATTGTAATATAAAATTGTATGATCTTTAATTATAGTTGAAATGCTGAGATTACGGTACAAGCAAGCTGAAGAGAAGAAACAAGTGACAGTGAGCTCACCTTCTGGCTAACATTGCCGACTTTGCGAAGAGTCACATACTCTCCACAGCGCAATGCTCCTCCCCCAGCAAATTCCACCTGTGTAAATCAAGTAATTATTTTTCATAGTTTGGACTCTGCTATGCACTTTATCCATTTGGTCCCTATGGTATATAATTTGTTACCTTTGTGGTCCCTATGCTACGAGATTGTTGCTCGTCTAGTCCCTATGTTAAAACACTTATTATCCATTTGATCCCGGTGATCCACCATATGTTACTTTTATTGGGCCTTGTAAAGTAGTAGAAGTTTCATCAACAACATTTTACATAATAATTCCTACCGAAAGGATTAGAAGGCAACATATTGAACAGTAGCATAGTACTAGGACCATAAGGGTACATGCGTACACCACATGATCAAATGGACAAACAAGTATTACAACAGGGTGCAAAAAGGTCATTTTGCCGAAATTTCGGTCTGTTTAGAAATCTAATGAACAAGTGCGATATATTAATTTACGATGGCCGGAAAAACCAAAGGAAAAGGTACCTGAACGCCCTTGCTAGCAAGAAATTGTTTAAAATCTGACATTTTTAAATCGCCAACAAGGACCGATTTATGCGGGGGAGGTGTTGTCGATACCGGCAGTAAAGACAACATTCCTGTCTCTGTTTTTCCAACCTCAGCATCGACCCACGCAATCTCATACTCTCCCAACTGAAATTGCACCTTTTATTAGGAACTGCAGTTTCATAAAAAAGGCGTAATGCATCAGCAGGTCCCACCACTTATCCTGAAAACCCGCTGCCCCCTAACCTTTGTAAGTGACCTTAGAGGTCCCTCAACTTCTAAAAAGTGCACAGCACTGACTGCCACATGCCAACTTGTGGTTGGTTTGATTTTTTGAAAGTTTAAGGAGATACGAGGCGCACTTTTTGAAAATTCAAGGAGCAACAGGGTCAATTTTTAAAAGTTGAAGGACCTATAATAAGGTCACCTTGAAAGTTGAGGAGGGCAGCGGGTTTTAGGGGACAAGTCGGGGGACCTAATGATGCATTCAGCCAAATCGAAAATGAAACCAAGAATGTACCTTTTTGAAGAGCACATTGCTCATCATCTTCTCGGAAAGTTGAACCTACACATAAGATGAGAGAGAAAGTTAATTATCAGCAAAATGAATTAAATTGCGTCCGAATAATATGGAATGCGGAATTTTCAGCAACCATACCTTATAAGCACACAAATCCGAGGTAACATCAATTGTCTCTTCGATTTGAGGAGCATAAACATGAGGGCACACATGTTTTAAGCAGTGCTGCTTCAGATGTTCTGTAGATTCAGCTGATCCATGCACCAAAACCTGAGCAAATATAATACACAAGGTTTAATTGTCAGTTGAAGAATACGTAAACTCAGAGAACTCAAGCCTTTTGGTTATTTACTGAAAAAATAAATTGAACACAATATCAGGTCATTTGAGTGCAATAAATTACAAAGGGAAAGGAGACACAACCAAAGAGCATTTTGGAGATCAAATAAAGGAAAATTTTAATGGAAACCAGACCAATGAGAAATTCATACAAACAAAGAAAATCATGTGAAATATAGTAAAAAGAAATTTCTAGCATTTAAAGCAAGCTTTTATGCATAGAGAAAACCTTACAAGTTTCAGAGGTTCCACATGAGAAATAATTGATTTGATTGAGCGTCCATCTGACCGACCCTCATAATCAATGTAAATTAACGAACACTTCACTTGCACCTGTTAAAGAATCATAGAACACAAATTGAGCAGACTGCAAAAGAGAGGCATGGCTTAAATATTTAAAAAGCAGCAACACTAAGAACATTAAACTATCCAAAACTTGGCATGTCAGCCTTCTTTTTGCGACAGAAAGCATGACAAAGAAACGGAGACGAGAATATCATGTGGAGTATTAGTAGGGTAATTGTGAGATATATTACTTTAGAAAAAATGCTATACGATAATAGACAGATCCAAGTCGTGAAAATATTAAATTCTAAAAGCTGTTAAAACTTCTTGAAGCTAATGTCAGGAGACCAAACCTTCCGAATTGAAGCTAAGACAAACAGTTGCAAAACCACCTAACCTAAAAGCTCCACTTTTTGTTTCATTCCTAATAATAAGTCCAGTGGAAAGGCAATAATGAGAAAGCCACCCACTGAAAACCTCATGAAACTTTTTGTTACAGTTTAGTGCACAAAGATATTTGCTATCACAACATCATCGCCTCGCAATTATGCAGAACAGCTGCAATAGCTTACATATTATTACCTGTCAGTGAACACCCATCTAATACTATTGAAAGAGAAAATATGGAAATGCTGTCTGTTTTTGCCAATCTAGTGAACACACAATGGAGATGTACGCCCATGGCTAGAAAGACCATGCAAATCTCCAATATTATGCACCCAAGTCTAACTTTAGGTGTCCCATAACACCAAGGGTCCACTTGGATTAAGTGAAAACATCAAAACACAGACAATGATGGAAGCAATAGAGTTCAGAAGTTAAATATTGTATAAAAAATTAGCAAATTGTTGACTGTAAATGAGACTCAAATTATGGTGTAATTGAACTTACGGTTAATTCATTAGATATAACTTTTGAAGGCTTTGTATCAAGTATCAAACTAGCCGATCCTTCATCAAGTTTTCCATCAATGTCTCCACCAACCTGAAATGAAAATATAACATATTAGCAAGTATCCTAATATTACAACCATCCATATCATATGGTAAGGAAGTAGAGTAGAGGACTATCGAGAGTAACCCGTCATAAATTGCAGACACAAAGCAAGAAAGCAAAAGAGAGAAAAAGTACTAACGTAAGTTAAGTGAAAATCTTAAGCCAAGGCATTGTTAAATACATGAAATGCAGAATTTGGTGAACCAATATAGATATATTCAAACACTTCGACCATTGTTACAAACAAAATTGGAATTTCCTCTTGCCGTACTTCATTATTAATCAAACATTGAAACAAGATTTTTTTCTTTTCAACTCAAATGCAGATACTCTTGATTTTCTCCAAAATAGTTTAGAATATTTCGTAATTTAAAATAAACAGACATTTAAATCCAAATTATAAAGGAACTCGATGACCTGAAAAGTGAATTATACTCCCAAATTGTTACTAGAAAATGTGTGACAGGTACTGGCAATGCTAACAAAAACATCAGCACAAAGGATATAAAGAAAAATAGCAACACTACAAACTAATGTGTTCTTGGTGTCTAACAACTGGCCATAAATTCTAATGGAAAGTTAATAGTTCACTGCAAAAATACCCCCATAAAAGATCAAGCATTTCTGTCATCCAAGTCCTATATTCAGACAAAATTGCCAACTAATCATAATACTATCATGATTTAGCATTGCCACAAATCTATGCATCCTATGGCATTGCTGTAACAACTAAAAGCCCATGATATTGTTTCCAAGGTTATTCACGTGTGAATATTCTTTCTGTCAAATAAATACGCATCCAGAGAAAAAAAGAAAATGAATAGTATGACTAAGAAAAATGCCGATAGGAAGCAGATGAAAACCATTCCAAACTGAAAACTTACAAGCATTGATGAGTGGTCCATGCCATCATCTTTAATCACATAATCATCAGGATTTATGACTTCGCCGAAATCGTCCCACTCACTGTTGTTTTCATAGAATGGAAACATTGGTGCAACACTAGTGGATGGAGGAACAAAGCCATCAATTAATATGTCCCTGTACCCAGTTCCACGAGATCCAGCTGCTGCGCAGTACAAGATCACAATCCTTTAGTAGAAACTAAGAGTAGTCATAAAAATAAAGGACAACGAAGCATTAATGATATCCCAACCAAACAAAACTGTAAACAATACAATATCAAAACCAGATAAAGGAATACCATCAACTGAAGCATGAGAGTTGTTAGAGTCAACAACCATCGGATCATTCAGATTGCTATCATGTCCATTAGTTGCCTTTGATTCCTCCTCTTTAATTTGACTGGCTTTTAATTCTTCTTCCTTCTTCAATCGCTTCTGCTCTTCTTCATAAGCAATTAGCTCATCCCCAACCAAAGGAACCCTCTTGGACATTGTAACTTTGACAGCCTTTGGAGGTGGATCAGCCTGAAGCATGCGGGCTAAAGTGCCGAACTACAAAACAAACAAGAAATCACAAATGCTTTCATGTACGGAAATATAATCAACTGCTTAGTTTGATAATCAGCATTATAATGCAATTAGTAGACAATGCCAAATTAGGACTTAAGAGTCTAAATGGGGAAAAGCCGCAAATCAAATTTTCTCATTATAACTCTCTTCTTTACAAATAAGAAACGTGATCAGGCCAATGATTTTAGTCAAAAGATTTAAGTAGTATGTTGTTTGAAACAATCATCATTCAGTCTTTTGGGTGCATTAGTAGTTTGATAGCACAAATAGATATATTAAAGACGCTAGGTTCCAATGCATTCAGCTTTGAGCATTAAAATGGAATTCCCATGAGATTAATCATGTCCATGATTTCAAAATAACCATATTAATTTCTAAAGTTGGGAGATAGTAAGATACTTGTATACAAATAATTACCAATTTTATACATCAGATACCAGAGAAACCAACTTAGGCCCGGTTCTTTTCAAATGAATAGAGAGTAGCAGAGCTGACTCAAAGGAACTGAAACTTATTGACTTAAACATAATGGAAACTCATTGAAACTTAATGAAACTAAAACTTACATGAAACTAATTGAAAATGATTAAAACTTTAAACTTATTTGAATTAGTGAAAATTAATGAAACTAAATAAAATTGAACTGAACTGAATGAAAAATAAGTTGAAAAGAATAGGGCCTTAATTAACTCAGCAGGCAATCTAACACATACTTGGCCTCTTTCTGTGAAAAGCACAAGGTTCTTGGGATCCGCCGCCCACTCAACAAAGATGTCATGTGAAAATCCTGCTTCCAAGCTAGCCATGGATGCTAAAACAATCTAAACCAGAAGCAACAAACAAGAATCATCAATGCTAAAGGATTACAAACAGGAAGATAAATCAATCTTGAGCAATGTGAAATATCACCTTCGGACCAGGAGGAGTACTATCAAGTTCGGTCTTGTTGATTAGAAGGGTCAAATTCCTACAAGATTTGGTAAAAGTATCATATTCATGTATCATGCTAAGGAAATTTCCCTAAGATAAAAAAGAGGAAAGAATCAAGACCATTGTGAATGAAAACACAACTTCTTTTACATAAAGGATGACGATGCTACAGAATGTCATTGCTAAAGAACCACTTACTTCAGAAGAAAAGCATTGTCACGAGAAGTTTCAAAAGACTTTGCTATTGAATCACTCATCCACTCCAAGAAACTCTTGACATAGTCAATTGTACTAGATGAAACATATGTGAGAAAGAATATGGGATAATTCAACAGGCGTTGAGACCAGAACTGCAAGTAGCATAGATATTAGAATCCTGTGAAAGTGATATCACTTTATCAAAATAGTAAATTCTATAAATCCCCCTCAACTAACCTGTTCCAAGATTAGAATAATCTCTAGCACTCTTCCAGCAGTATCAACAGGTAAGAGTACATTTCCACCAGCTTCTAGAGTTTTTAAAATAGTCTTCTCTAAAATGAATTACAGAAACATTGCATTAGTAAAGTTGTGTCAAAAGCTACATGCAATATTAGCAAGAGTTCGACCATGTGTAAGTGCATCACAATAGTTTAAGCAACGCAGTAATATGACAATGTTGAGTAAACACCGAATGTGCCATGGGCAACAAAATTTCTTCATGCAAAGAAAGTACCTAGAAATTCTTTGTCTCTTTGTTGTCTAGGAGGCTGGTTAGTCAATGCATTATAGGCATCAGTAATTAGGACAGCCGGACGGACAAAAGACTCCAGAACAGTTCCATTCAAATGCCTAGTTAAACAAACATAATCGCCATTAAGGAACTTTTATCTTGCCTCTTCACATAGGTATAAAGCGAAGCACAAAAAGAAATGCAATACGGAAATTTCATATTAGTTTACCTTTCTTTGCGATGATTGAAGTCAACAGCATACAAAACATCTTCACCATCCTTTGTTATCTTCCATATAGTACCTCCAAGGAGATGGCCAGCCACATGAGGAGAAATCACAATCCCCTCTCCTTTGCCTAACAAGTAAAGCAACTTAATCAAAATTGCTGTTAAAAATGTCAACTTGAACTAGATACTGAAGATAGAGAAACAATACAAACCAGAAAGATGGTGATTCTGTGAGTAAGTAAGCCTAGTAATACTCTGAAAAGCTGAATCAATATCATCAAGAGTAAACAAATCGAACTCCGAAACAGCCTGCCAAAACCAAAACAGCAAGTTCACAACTCCGCCAACAAAGCAGATAAAACCCTAATCGCACAATCTCAATCCTCACCTTACGAGAGAGGTACTGATCATACATTGTGAGAAGTCCCAACCGGTACACAGGCTCAGTAGAGAAAACCGGAGCCGAGATTCCAAGCTGTTTCATAGCGTAAGGCAACGCGCCGAGATGAAGAGTATCGGAATGCGACAACAGTACCGCATCAATCTTCGAAGCCACTCTACAATCAGAAACACAAATGCTCATTGCCATCAATTTTCGACCTTTTCAAGCTGAAATTGGAGCTGGAAAAGAAAGAGAGGCGGAAAAGATGAAAACCTTGATAGAGGTTCGAGAAGAGAGGTATCGAAGTGGTCATTCCAGCCGCAATCAATGAGGAAATTGAAGCTGTCAATGGAGACTAAGTAAGACAATGGATTCTCGTTATACACTCCGCATAATGGCGTTATCTGAACTGAAGTTCCCATTCTTCTCCTTCAAAGTCGCCGGCGATTAACTTTTTACCGGCGATTTTGCTCTTTTGAAAAATCCCTCAATTTTCCAGCTGAAGGTTTAAGCGAGTAGAGGGACAGGGTGATACGACACCGTATCAAGACCTGCTCTGCAAATTGTCCCTAAGGGCCTTCAATTTAACCAAAATAAACTTCTTGGCTCATTATTTCCACAATTTATCATTTTCGCCCGTTTAAATATTTCAAAGTGCAAGGAAAATCCATGAAAAAACTAACCAACTCTAGACTATTTTAAAATATATTTTCCATCTTACTACATTATTAAAATGATAGTTTATTTTATGTTACATATTTATAAAATGCACAAATTATTGAAAATATTGTAAAGAGTTCGAGAGTTGAATACTTGAATAAGAGAAAATACAACTACATTTGTTATTATTAAAAGTTAATTGAAGATGCCTTTAAATGAATTTGTTTGAATTCATTTAAGCAAGCAAATATTTGAAAGAAACTAACAATTTAAAACGATAGTATCATTAATTGATTAAAAGAGAGTGAAGAAGATGGTATTCAATCAAAGTGACCGTCTTCTTAATTAGATACTTAAAAGCGCGATAAAATGAAAAGCAACGTGTAAAAAGGTTGAAAAGAACTGCAAATAATTACAAGAATATTCATCAGTATTTGGCATGGTATGACCAATTATTTTGAAAATAGGGTAAACTTCAAAAACATACTTTGTGGTTTCGCACTTTTACAAAAATATCCCTGAAGTTTATTTTCTTGCAAAAACATACCTTGAGGTTTCAGAATTTTTCAAAAACATGCTTCTCAAAATTGTGAAACCACATTTGAAAGGGTAATCTTCTCCATTTTGAAGTGAAATTTTACAGGTTTTTTTATAACAATAAAATCCATATTAGTAATAAATTTGAGACTTTTTTGAGAAGTTTTGATATGATCTTAACTTTAAAAAATCATAATAAAATGAAACGATTATGAAAATTACTCAAAATTTGATAAATAATTGATAAATAATATAGTTAGAATATATGAATATTGAAATTATTAAAATAACTTGTGTAACATTATCAAATCTACAATTTTTCAAAAACATACCTTGTGGTTAGTCCTATTTTGCAAAATTCTGAAACCACAGGGTATGCTTTTGCAAAAAAAAATAAACCGCATGAATGTTTTTGCAAAAATGTGAAACCACAGGGTATATTTTTTAAGTTTACTCTTGAAAATACTAGTATACTATGTTGTTTAATACAAAGAAACCTATTATTCCTCACAAAAATGGTATTTTTTACTAGAGAAAAAAATCATGATATTAATTAAAAGCTAAAACAGCTCTAATCAAAGGTGGACAAAAATTGCATCTATATCTGTCTTCTTACATATCAAAGAATCCGTTACTTTAGCTAACAAATGTGCAGCATGATTTGCAAATCTACTAACATAAATTAAAAGTAAAGACAAAAATTATCTCGTCGAAGCCTTACAATTCAAGAGAATAAGTCCAGCTGGAGGACCAAAAGGCAAATTATTATTAATGGCATTAACTACGTTTAGAGCATCAAACTCCAGGCAGATAATATCAAATTGTAGCTCCTTAAACCAACTTAGAGCTTCTTTGCAACTCAACACTTCGGTTGAGAAAGGATCTCCTCCTACTTGTAAAAGCAACGATCTAGCAGCAAGAACTGACATCTCTAATCACACAACCATGGACAATACGATCACCAGAGTCATATAAACTCACATCAACATTACATTTGATCCACTCCAATGGAGGTCGCCTCCACCAAGCTGGCATAATGATAGCTGAACTGGAAACTTGTTGTTATTTGCTAAACTCCACTTGAAAAAGAAACCGAGTCCATGGCAAAGAACTTGAGAGGAAGTACAGATCTTGTTGTTCCAAACAAGAGACATGAGCATTATAATCAGATTCATAGCTTCTCCGCACAAAGGACACAAAACCTCTACTCCCACATGCCTTTGACATAATCTACACGAAGTAGGCAATGAATTTGTGGCCATTTTCTAGAGAAAGATGTGAACTTGAATGAGAGATATGTATTTTCCAAATAGAATTTCAGCAAGGAGATGAAAATTTTGAAGGCTAGCTATTAAGAGGAGAAGATTGCAACAAAGCATTCTTTTTAAAAAAATTGCCTCATAATGGCATACATTA
Source organism: Euphorbia celastroides (assembly GCA_948291685.1). Lineage (NCBI taxonomy): Eukaryota > Viridiplantae > Streptophyta > Magnoliopsida > Malpighiales > Euphorbiaceae > Euphorbia > Euphorbia celastroides. The sequence goes on along the minus strand of CAOJBJ014397930.1, from coordinate 721 downwards.
ATATTCAAAGAAAACTCCTAACTCTCTCCACACGAGTGTGGACTCGAACCTGCAACCTCTAGAATCACAGATTCAATTGTTAACCACTAGACTAAAACCTTTGCCACGTGTTGGAATTAGACTTTGAATTAGTAAAAACCTAGATATTAGAAGATTTGATAATATATATTTGTTTCCTAGAGTTTAAGAGTAGTTTCAGATTATTAATGATTTGTTAGCTTTATTTTCCTATTTTCTAGCTAATTTCGTGGTTGGAAAGCTCTATAAAAGAGCTCCTTTGGCTTTCATTAAAAAATGTAAATTCAAGAATTCTGCTTCTCCCAATTTTATTTATTATGCTCCTAATTGCTCCAATGTTCCTTTTATGTCTTGTCTCTTAAAAAGCCAACAATGATACCAGAGCCTTCTTCTTACGGGACCTTTACGTTCAATTGAAGAAAATGCAAAATCGACAAAATCAAGTCATGACGATACAAGAAGTAGATAGAAGCCCAGATGATCCAAGAATAAGAGGAGTTATCTTAGCTCTGTGATCAAATGACTGACGACTAAAACGACCAAACAACCCACGACCAAAATCACCAAAACGATCGATGACCAAAATGACCAAATGATTGATGACCAAAACGACCAAAAGATCGATGATCAAAACGACCAAACGACCCTTGTCATCTTATCATTTAAGTTTTCTCAAATAAGGTTTTATTGTTCAAAGTCAGGA
>CAOJBJ014394288.1:0-21481 GCA_948291685.1 Euphorbia celastroides | reverse complement strand
TCACTGTCAGGTTGCTGTTTTTGTCTTCTAGTGCTTCTCTCTTCATTAAATGCTCCGACAGTTGGTGAGGCGCATTTAATGCTTCTTGGACACTGTGGTTGATCTTCTTAAGCACACTAGGACATTTCAAATTTGTTTGTGACTGGATCTAACTTGGTCCACGTGGATTCCGGATCTTCTCCTTTTGCTGTCTTCCGGAATTTCCTGATCCGGACATTTTCTTTGAACTTTGATCTCTCGGATTTTGTTGCGCTGCTTTGACTTCAGATTTTGTTTATCTTCAAACATTCTTCGAAGTGGGTCGGATATTTGACTTGGCGGATCTTCTAGCTTTGACGAGCCACTTCTTACACATGCCAATAATGATAATGACCCTAATCTTTTGGACTGAATTGAACTGAAACTTAACAGTGACAGAACGAAATTTATTGACCAAAATGTAAACTTAATGATACTTATCGAAACTTAATGAAAATAAAATTTATATGAAATAAATCAAAATTCATTGCACTTAATGAAACTGAATTGAACTGAAATTTAATAAGTAAAAAAGGGCCAAAGAAAGTCGACTATTTGAGATGTTATGTTTTGGAATCACATTTGAAGGGCTACTGATTCAACCACCATTAGCAGGCATCATAACTGCATAATCACATTTGAAAGCTTAAAGCGAAAGGCACGATCTTAACAACTGCAATCAAAACAGGAATAATACAGCTCAATGGCACTGATGTAACCGAAAAACCCAGTATCACCGAAGTTTTTATACAGAATCTTATTTAAGTAATTTTACGTGAAATGTGTTATCACTTATCAATCATCTTCATGAAGAGTTTACAAAAGGCCAGCATTTCATTACAACAAACCGAGAGCCAGGGGCAAAACCTGGAGGTCTGTGCCATATTAGTCATGTCCTGCTCGATTTGGCTGATTTGTTGACCCCAATCTTCCTAAAAGTGTCTTGATTGTACATGATGGCTCCTAGTCAACTTGATCAGAGACCGTCTATCAATTTCAGACTATTTGAGAGAGCCCTCTCTATCTCTAAGTTTACAACATTTGACAATCCGCAGCAGATAGATTTCCCTACTTGTAACTGCAAGAAGATTGAATATAAGACATAAGAGCAGATATGAAGACAGTTTTTATCGATATCTAGTTTCCTAAGAAGTACAAGCGTTCCTAGTAGTTACTTTAATGTCAGCAATTTGAGTTAAAACAAATTGTCAATTGATAAATATGTTTACAACATTGGAATTGATGAATTGAATCTTATAGAAGGACATAATATAGACATAGCAAAGACTTGCCAGTTAACTATGATGACTTGTGTCTCGGTCCAACTGGAGAGATTCGCCTTAGCTCTTGGCTTCCTCGTCTCTTTTCTCTATCAATGGACAAATAAGCTCAGAAACGTGTATCTAAGAGGTTGGGAAATATGGAATACTGTGAAACTAGTTATTGTACCTCTGATACAAATAAACAATAAGATAAAAGAGAGGCAGCAATATCAATGTCAGTATTGACATAGCCAAGTAGAGTATGCTGGTTTGCTTCTGCATGAATGAATGACGGTAAAAAATTGTGAACCGAGAGCATTCAAATAATCAGCATCAGGAAAACAGAATTAACCTAATTCACTTCTAGATGGAAAAAAGCACGACAAGAATATTATGGCATCACAAAATTTGACTGACATATGATTTTAAAATTGTTTCGTTTCCATCTTTTTTATGAGTTATTTTAATGAAACTAGTAATAAATTTTTGGCCAAATAACTTCACAAAGAGGGCACTGACTGGCTAGTACATATGTTGTGAGAAGTTTTGGCTGCAGAATTTGAACTCACATGCAACTGCTCTCCATAGACTAAAGACTTACCTTGCCACCTTTCGGAAAATATTTTCTCTTCCCCGAGCAAGTCAAAGCATCACAGAATTGACGCAAAAAGAATTCTACACATAGAATTGGTGTTACCAGTTAGAGTTATCAGAATAAAACATATCTTATCTCTAAACAAACAAAAACCTCGATAAAAAGCATCACAACAACATACCATGCAGCAGGCTAGATGAAGGGCCCTGGTTAAGAGGAAAACAGCTATCTGCAATATTCTGAGCATAGAAAATCAAATATTACTGCAAGTTAAAGAAGTCGTAAAGCTTAAAACACAACATCTAGTAACAAACCTCACAAAGGTGGTGATTCTTAGCAGCAGCTGCGGGGTTGCATTTGGTCTTTGGTGATTTGGTATCCATCACAACATCACAATGCAGTGCACCACATAAATCAGCCAAGCACTTTCCATCACTCTGAAAACATTAAAAGAAAAGTTTATTCTAGATTAATTAGAAAGCTTCACCTTTCAACTCACTCGCCTCTACCCTACCCTCGACCCTATGATGTCCAAAGCGTTATCATCAAAGAAAGAATCTAAAGCATGTAACAATACAGGGCACTGGAATCAACATACAACATTCAGAAGATTGCGATGCCGGTTGTCAAAATGCTGGTCCAGATATTTTTCAGCACGGAAACTCTTCTTACAATATCCACACTTCCATTCTTTTATGTCAACATGAATTTTGTGCTCCTCTTGATCCCTGTACACTAACTATGAATTTTGGAATCTGATACCTTTCCCGTTCTACAAATGGCATCAAATACTATAGAAAAGCACAAAAGAAAACAACTCTGTCACAATCTACACATAAAAAATTTTCTCAAGAAAACAAATATCCCCTACCTCCTCTATAACTTTCCAGGCAGCCTTACTTCTTTCTCTGGAGCAATGTATATCATGGACGTACTGATCTTCTTGCTTAATGGGTCTAAACAAAGGGAGAGGTTGTACATCGAAAATCATCAAAAATCGAATAAAACATACACATCCAACACTAACTATGAGATCAACAACAGAGTAATTAAAAAAATCAACTAAACATTTACTAGTTAATCTGACCTTCCAGCTGAATTCTGCGCATTTTCCTGACACACATCAACAAAAGATAGTACACGTCAATGCTTAGATGGTGCTATAATCAATAAATTGAGCGTCAAAAGACACAGACTCTATGATGTAAACCCAATCCAAAACAATACATATATCATACACAAAGCCGATCAAATTCTCTAAAATTGAAAGGAATCATTACTCGATGAAATCGATCAACAGAATCGCAAGGATCAAACTAATCTTAGAGCAAAAAAAACAGAGAAAAGTGTAGCAAACAGAGACACTTCAAATTATATGATAATCGTGAGAAATCGATACCGTGGATAGTGATGGCTGTAGAAAATCAGAAACAAACAGAAGAATGACAATCGCCAGCGAAGATTTCTCCATCAGTTTCATGCCCGTTAAAGGCGAATGGGCGATTTTTTGCAAAATTCCCCCGGAATGGAAATGCTGCCGCCTGTTTGGCAACGCGTGTATACGTAAGTGCTTTCCTTGATAATTTCTTTCCTTATTCGAGTCAAGGACGTCCGAGCACCTAGGGTGGACCGGACTTCGAAGTTTTTCGATTATAGTTTTGAAAAAACATATTTAATAATTTTTAATTTATTAATAAAAAAATATTTTTCAAATTTAAAATATGATGTTATACAAAAAAAAAAATTTGTAAAACTAATATATAAAGATAGTTTGTTATTTGATTGGTGCATCGGTTTTGTTGGACCAATTGGCCTGAAAGAAAACATGATAATTAATTACGTGTTGTACTAAATTCAGAAATATGAATATTCTTAGTTAATAACTTATTATAACTATTGGTATAATACTTATGTTAGTTCAATAAAGTAAATATTATCTTGTTCATTTTAGTATTGAATACAACATTAGAGTTTACATTTTCTTTTTTGAAAAATAAGCCATTGATTCAATATTGAATAAAAATAAAACATAAATATGTTGTAAAAAATAAAATTACTTTAAAATCCCTCATAATATTGTACTTCGTGTTATCCACTCAAAATTTACGTATCAATTAAGTAAGATAGACCTATGTCATATTACAAATCGTTTTTCTTATTCATTTACCCACAAGAAGACATAAATTGTACGACACCGTTGTGTTAAGGGTTAGATTATTTGAAAATAAGGTAAACTTCAAAAAGATATCTTGAGCTTTCACTCATTTGTAAAAAGGGTTTTGATAATTTTTTTTACAAAAATGGTCTCGAGGTTTCAATAAATTTATAAGTAAAGGATTTTTAACATTAATTGATGCTAAAAAAGTAGGTAATTTTGTTCGTTTATACATGAAATTTTATGAGACGATTAATAAAATTATAATACACAACATATATTTATTTTATAATTTTTTGAATACTGTACATATTTTTTTCAATTAAATTATGATAATAAGTTTTAAAAAATTATAAAAAATAAACGAATCATAAAAAAATTTAAATTTTGATGTTAAACATTTAAATAATAAAGTTTAAATATTAAATTAATATAACAGTAATAGTTTAAGTTACGAGCCCCCATTTGCAAAAAATTTGAAATCTAGGACCTTTTTCTCATTGCTTTTTGCAAATGAGTGAAACGGAGGATATTCAAAATTTACCCTTGAAAAATAGGCCTTTTAGTTTCGGAGTCGGGTTCGTTTCCTCTATACCCAAAAGAAAAGAGAAGGTTTTAGCTGAGTTGAAGGAGGAAAATGGGGAAGAAAATGAAGAAACCAGGAAAAGGCAAAGAGAAAACCGAGAAGAAAACTGCCAAAGCCGAAGAGAAGAGAGCTCGCCGAGAATCAAAGAAAATCTCTCCCGAAGATGACATTGACGCCATTCTGGTATCATAACCACTTTTTCACGATTCTGTAACTTATTTTCCATTGAATTCAGTTCAATTTAGTTCCATTAAATTCAGTTCAGTCTAGTTTCATTCAGTTTCCTTTCAGTTCGGCTTCATTAGAATTTCGTTAAGTGTCATTATATTCAATAACTTTCAGTTTGAAATAGTTTTGAACATCATTTAATTTCGATTAGTTTCATATAAATTTTTGTTTTATCAAGTTTCAATAATATCAAATAAGTTTCGCTCAACGAGTTTCAAATAAGTTTCGGTTTCAGTTGCATTCCGTTCAGTTTAGTTCTGCCGCTAGCCATTCAGTCCAAAAGAGAGCCTGAATGTTTAAGGCAATGAGATCATCATATTCATCAAATCTGTGGACGTTTACACTGTTTTATGAGTTTCTAAGTGATTTTGTTTGGGAAATTGAGGTATCATGTACGGAACTGTTGATGTTTTAAGTTTAATGTGCTTTCCCTAGTTGAATATACAAAAAGAAGAGGCCAAGAAAAAGGAAGTGCTGGTGGAGGAAAATGTCCCTGCACCATCTCCACGAATCAATTGTACGGTAATGCTATTTTGTACTTGTTGTGAAGTTTGATAAGCCAATCATTGTCTGAGTATGTATTTTATCACTTTGGTTTGAAATGCTTCCGGCGTTGTTGTGCAGCTAAACATTAATCCGTTGAAAGACTCTGAACTGGTTCTTTATGGAGGTGAATTCTACAATGGTGACAAGGTATGATATCACAGAACTTTATACTTAACTGTCTTCATGTTCATATGTTTAAAGTGAATGGATATTATAATCATTATTTTACTTGGTTGTACTTGTTTGGTTTACTGTAGGTTTTTGTATATGCTGACCTATACCGGTATGATGTGGAAAAGCAAGAATGGAAGAGGGTCTCAAGCCCGAATAGCCCCCCTCCTCGCAGTGCTCACCAGGCAGTTGCTTGGAAGAATTATCTTTATATATTTGGTAAACATAGAGAAATTACTCAGTGTCCAAAAAAATTGGCCACTTGTCTTTTTTATTTTATTTGAAAAATTCTATGTATTGTAGTTTATACGTAATTACATCTTTTTGTTAATAGGTGGTGAATTCACATCTCCCAATCAGGAACGCTTCCATCATTATAAGGTAATTTTTTAAGCTGTCTCCCTGTGTGATTATTTTCCAAGAGAAAAATTTGTATATATCATGAGCATCAGTCCAACGACAATTCAAATGGCTTATTGTCTATCTCCATTTTATTTGTTATTTGCTTCTTATGCAGGATTTCTGGGTTTTGGACTTGAAAACCAATCAATGGGAGCAATTAAACTATAAGGGTTGTCCTAGTCCACGGTCAGGTCATCGAATGGTTGGTTCAGGTCTTCTTTTTCTTTTATTTTAAATACTAATTGCCTCTGGTTTTAATGGTATGTAACGTGAATTTTAGAATTCAAGTGACTAGTAGAGAAAAAGTTTATCTGTTTTCATAAATTGTAACACAAAATGTTAAATTACAAAGGGGGAATCATTGCTACTCTTGCACTGTAGAATGATATGCCTGGTTTACTATGAAGAAACTTAACGGATCCTTTAATTTGGTTTTGCAAGTTCAAAATCTCGAGAACATTTAAATGAAAAAAGTAGGTTTAGGTACTTCTAATACTTTAAGTGACTCCTTGTTTTGAATCAACACTTGAAACTGAATTAAATAACTCTATTTAGGAAAGCTGAATCAGCACTGAGCAAGCAGTAGGGTGAAATTTTGTTGAACAAAGATGATAAAAGTGGCTTGAACCAATCACGTCATTGATTTTAAATACATTACTGCTTTTAGATGTGAAGCTGTGGGACGAACAAGTTGTGGTTTGACTTTATGATAGTGTTCAATTTGCTGCTTGAACTTTTGTTTTACAAAGATGGAATGAGATGCAATCGATGAAAAAGATTATCATCAATATTCTGTTAAAGCCTGTTATGTTTTAACTCTATGCAGTTGATTGGGCGCATTTCCTTTGGTCAATTTTCATTGGCTTATTTCCATTGAAATAATCTTTCTTCTCTCTAATGTGAATTTCTCAATGCCTTCTATTGCAGGTTCTATACAAGCACAAAATCATTCTTTTTGGTGGTTTCTATGACACACTTAGAGAAGTGAGGTTGTTGATAATCTTCATGACATGTTGTCGTTCGATTCATGAGCAATAAATATATTCTCATCCTACTCTTGTTTTTTATATCCCTGAATAAACATGTGCTTTGGTGGACGACAATATGAGCAACTGCAAGTCTGTTTTTGTTGAATATGGCTTATGTGTATGTTTTATGTCAACTCTTTGAAGTGAAGCACGCTTTATATTTCATGAACAGCAGAAATGCGCAATCTTCTTTCGCATTACAACTTCAGTTGCTTTTATCTTAATTTTAAGATATAATGGGCCTATTTTTCCTTGACACACACACAGTTTCATACCAAAACCAGGTTCCCAAAATGTGTATTGCCTTTTATTGTTTTGCTAGTCTGAGGGGAAACGAAGCTTGTAGCTGTTGAAGCTGAAGTACTCATGTGTAAAACCTTTTTATCATGGACAACTTTTTAAGGTTTCGCCCTAAATTAAAGAGGATAGTCCTTATTCATAAAACCCAGTCATGTAACAGATTGTCCAACCTGTTCTGATTTGAATTCTTTGTGAAATTACGTTGTTCACTCTTGCAATATATTTTATCACTATAGGAGTAATGCAAATTTTTAAAGAAGATACTTGTTGGTTGACCACATTCTTCTTGGAGACTTCAACAAGTAAACGTACACTACTTGCATAAGATTGATGTGTTCCATTTAAATTCCTTATTGTTATCATTGTATATGTTATTGTTGAGGACATTTAACTTTAGGGTCCATACCCTCAAAATTTTTAGATTCCATCACTCCAATAACGAAGCATCATAACAATACAATGAACTCAAAACTTGAAAAAAATTTGAAACTTTCTAGCCACCATTGATTAATTTTTATGGTTTTGATATTTATTTTTAATAACCACAACCGATATCTTTTTGTTTTTCCCGCATTGTAGTTTTTTTTATCTCCTTGTTCTTTGTTAGTCAGTTAAAATTGCTATAATTTTTTTCTGAACTCTACAATGAAAACTCCTTTGATGGCTGTTGGAACTTTTGCTGTTCACACAGGTACTATAATGACCTGTTTGTCTTTGACCTGGATCAGTTTAAGGTGAAGTTCACATTTGGCCTATTATCTGGTTTGCCAATATCCTATTGTGTACACTCTGTGTGCTTGCTTACTTCCTAGAGGGTTTCCAATTTGAATTGTAGTGGCAAGAAATGAAACCGAAGCTTGGAGCGATGTGGCCAAGTGCACGGAGTGGTTTTCAGCTTTTTGTTTATCAAGATGAGGTAAGGACAATGATGCTAATGAATCATAGTCTACTTTTAGTGCTAACCCGAGCACATTTGGTACTTATAATGTAAGTTTTTTTGCTAGTTGGACTTACTTTTTCAGGTCCTACATTCCGATCTAATATGGGTATAGATTAACTATAGGTTTGTCAAATCCTATTTGTGCTGTACTCATCTAGGTAGCATGGAAGTCGAAACATAAACAAAACGGAAATGGAGACATGTTGGAAAATGCCACTTCTGTAAAAAATATAGGTTTGGAAACTGTAGGAGAATTTGTAAATAATGAAAATTGAGGGGTATATTTGTAAATTTAAAAATTATAAATATGAACGTATATGATTTTATTATTTCAAGAAATAGAAAATTACGCAATCATTAAGATTGCAAGTAATTGATTGAGAGTATTAACTGCTAAAGAAATTTTAGTTTGCTGTGTAGTAAAAGAAATGGGGTATAATATGCTGGAAACTGTTCCTGGTCCTGGCGAAACTAGCTTCCAACCTATAAATGGTCCTGAAGTGTCTGATACTGTTAGTTTCAGTTTCTGAAATAAAAACGAAGTGCAGAAGATTAGTGTATAGGAGTTTCTATGCAACCTGCACGTTCATGAGTATTTCGTGTTTACTGCATCTTTCACGATTCTCTACGGAATTGCTTATCATTTGTTCTCATGTTTTTGTAGGTTGCCGTATATTCTGTGATTCATTTGAATTATATTGGTTTATTTTTTATTGTTTACTAGCTGTATGAAAATGTTGGATGGAAGGATTAGATTCCATTTTCACTTTAGTCTTCCTTCATTGCCTGAATTTCAAGCTGACTTTTGTACATACCATGGATGCAATAAGTTTTTGGTTTTCTCTCTTTATTTTTACTAGTCATTCCATTATCTGCACTGAACAGCGGAGCAACCTTCATACATTTGTGGCTTCTAATCTTCTTTAGCAATTCAGTTGTGACTTGTATAGATTTGTCAAAGCCTAGTTGACAGGAAAATCTTCTTTTTCATTGGTTTCAAATGTCAGTGCAAGAAGATAAAGATGAAACAATTGTAACTGTTTGGAACTGTGTGGTATCTCTTACTTTCTGTTGACTGGACTATGCAGTACATTAAATTTTTCAGATTCACGATTTTACTTAGCTTGCCCCATTTGATTGTTGACCTTTTCATTTATGTCCGTGCACGTGGTATTTGATAGCTAGAATAGCCCCCGAACCAGAAATATGCATTCTTACTTTCTGTTAGCAAACATTTTTTTGATGGCTTTATAGGTCTGTCTTTTTTCCTCTTCAAACACTTAATGTGCAATATTCTATGATTAACTTTATTCTGCGATAAAATTTTAGGTTTTTTTATATGGTGGCTATTCAAAAGAGGTTTCATCTGAAAAGAGTGTCTCTGAGAAAGGGATTGTACACTCAGATATGTGGTCCCTTGATCCTCGCACTTGGGAATGGAACAAGGTATATTTGTCTTCCTTTTTGTATGATAAATGCCAGAGGTTATTCGCTACTTTTCTTTCTTCTCCTTGTGTTATTTTGACCCTGTCTAGTTATTTGTCGTTATGTACAATCCTTATGAGTTTTGTTTGTTATAGGTTAAGAAGAGTGGGATGCCTCCAGGACCTCGTGCTGGATTGTCCATGTGTGTCCATAAGAAGCGTGCTGTGTTATTTGGAGGTGTGGTGGATGTGGAAATGGAAGGTTGGACTCATGCTGTGTATCCTTTCAAATTTTAGTCAATTTTGCTAGTCTTCATTTATTCCTTGAGCTAATCATTCATATTTGGGTTGGACTATGTGAACAGGAGATGTAATGATGAGTTTGTTCTTGAATGAGCTATATGGATTCCAATTAGACAACTACCGCTGGTAATCCCGTCAATTCATTTTCCATAGTAGCTCCAGTTATTTAGTTTATAATATTGCAGCAGGCATTTTCTCGTACCTTAATTCAAATGCAAGGTGAAGCTTAAATGCTTATGCGTGAAGAATTCACAATAGAGTTTGTTCCTAGTGCTTATATGATAATTATGTTGATGAAGCATTTTTGTAATTTGCCCTCCCTCCCCAATATAGTTACAAGATATGGTGGTGTAAGGCACTGTGTTCTCAACAAAAACAACTGATTGTATCTTCTTATAAATTCTAGCATGATCACATCGATTTAAAAATTTTCTAGTATTACATCTTCCATCTTGCCTCCTAATATATGTTCTATGTGTGTGCACTGCAATATGAAAAGGTATAGCTTAGTTTAGTTTTTATAATTAAATTTGTGGTTCTCATCTTTGTGTAGGTATCCACTGGAATTGCGGAAGGAAAAGTCCACAAAAGATAAGGTGTGTTCATGAATAAATCTATCCATATATATTTTCTTGTTTTTCTGAACATCAATATTGTTATTATGATCATTATTGTTACAATTGCTGTCCTCATTGTCCTCACCTTTGTTGCTATACACTAGTTCGTTTTTATTTATTTATTTTCTGGTGTTGAATATTTTCTGTTCAATTGATTCTTTGCAGTTGAAAAAGAGTAGTCAGCAAATGTCTAACGAAGCTAATGCAATGGATATCGACAATCCCCCAAATGAGGATGCAAATCAAAATAACATTAACGAGGCAGATGATGCAGAAAGCGCTATTGATGAGATATCTGATGATGTGAAAACAAACATGGCTTTGGCTGATAATGGTTCTTCTGGAGACAAATTTAACGAAAAGTACAGCTCATCTAAAGCTAAGCAAGCTATTCAGGATTCTACTATACCAGAGGTTTGCTTTTACAACATCTTTTTGGATCGTGTATTTAGTTATTATATTGTTTTCTTGACCTAGTTTTAACTTGTAGGTAGTGAAGCCTTGCGGGCGTATAAACTCCTGCATGGTTGTTGGCAAAGATACATTGTACATATATGGGGGAATGATGGAGAATAGAGACCGGGAAATTACCCTTGATGACTTGTATTTGCTTAACCTTAGCAAACTTGATGAGTGGAAGTGTATTATTCCGGTAAGTAATGTTTCCATGTCTTCAAATTGTATGGTTATCATTCTAATGGTAGAGATTAATGTGCCACGTAATTGTTAATTGTTGGCTTAAATTCCCCCTTCTATTGGCTTTCACGACTGAACAGAAGCCCAAGAGAAGAACGAAAATATGACCTCTAGTTAATATCATTTTTTGATTTGGGAGAATAGGATCGAACCTGTATGACACTGTGTCACATTCATGAGAGGAAGGTTGATTAGTTGATTAACTAGGATTATTAGTAATTAGTTAATATTATGTTATTTTGATTGTTCCCTTAAGGCAGTAGCCATTTAGCTGTAAGGATAGAATTAGTTATGGTATTTCTAGACTTTTGTAGAGTATAAATTCTCCATTGTAAATGATATATGGCAATGAATCAAAATACAAACATTTCTCTGTTTCTCTGTATTTTCTTCTCCTTCCTCTATTCTCTCTAACTATCCCTCAAATTCCTCTGTTTCTCATCTCCTTTCTTCACCTTTGTCCCCCCAATTTCCTTTATTTCTAAACCCGATTTTACTTCAAACCATATCGTGACACATTGCAACAATATGTTCCTTTTGTTGACTGTACTTATGTTTCTTAATCAGGCTTCTGAATCAGAATGGGTTGAAGCTTTAGAGGGTGAAGACGGAGATGAGGATGGAGATTCAGATGAAGATGAGGATGGCAGTGATGACAACAGTGATGAGAGCGATGATGATGATGATGATGAAGAGGTATTTTTTCGTGTTATTTTCCTTTAGCATATATGTAATATATTCTCTTTATATTGGAGAAAATTTTTGGGAAAAAGACCGATGTTTGTTAGTTTTCTTTTTAATCTGTCCTAGTTTTATTACTCATATAGACTGTGAATGAGGGTTCTGCTTCACTTAAAGTGGAAGATGCAGTCGCTTTGATAAAGGGCGGGAAAAAGAACTTCCGAAGAAAAGAAAAGCGAGCTAGAATAGAACAGATTCGAGCCAACCTCGGTCTTTCAGATTCACAAAGAACCCCTGTGGTATCTCTCCTAATTCTCTAAATTTTAGTTTCAAGTTCCTTTGTCTTGGCCTTGCCACATAATGTACCGATTGATTTTAATGCTTTGCGAAGCCCGGGGAATCCTTGAGAGATTTCTACAAGCGGACAAATATGTACTGGCAAATGGCAGCCCATGAGCATACTCAACACACTGGAAAGGTTAGTGATTGGTCCGTATATCGACTAATTGCTCGTATGTAGAGGTTTAATTGTGATGAAACCGTATATATAAATGTCTAATATAAATATTTTTCGCTCTAGGAACTTCGAAAGGATGGTTTTGATCTTGCTGAAGCACGCTACAGGGAACTTAAACCGATTCTTGATGAGGTAATCTTTCACTTTATCAAAACCCCAGCATTCTTGTCGAAAATTTTAGATCCAGTTTTTGTAACGTTTTCTTTTCATTTCAATGTTGAAGCTGGCTGTATTAGAGGCAGAGCAGAAGGCCGAAGAAGAAGAAGAAAAGGCGGAATCCAGTTCAAGAAAGAGAGGCAAGAAGAAGAGTAAGAAGAAATAGTTCCTCAATAGCTCAAGCTACCGAAGTATGTATAACAAATTTTCTTTTCCTACCTTATTTATATACACTAGTGTATTAATTGTTGTATTTTTTAGTTTGTTTTGGTCATTTGATTAATTTTTGAAATCCTTGTGACTGTTAAACATACATGGGCATTCTTTTTATTAATTTCGAGTCTTGGGAACATTTGAAAATGGAAATGGAGTTGACTAATGATTTCATTGTATACAAATCGAGGTACAGAGTTACTTGTGATTTTCTCGAATTCCGATGTACAATCCTGAGAGGTCAACCGGATCTGTTTGGACCCGATCAGGATCTGGTTATATTGAAAGATCCTTATCCCGTCGGATCTGAAACTTTAACACGGGTTGTGGTTTTTTCATTATTGCAGTGGAATTTCAGTAAGGGTTACATCATTTCAAGCACAAAACAAATTGACAAACACAATTGCGGATAATATACATAAATTTAGCCATATTCAGCGGTATTAAACAAAATGGATATTACTATATATATATATATATAAAAGAATAAGTACAAGTTACAATGGACAAAATAAGATCATAAAAGAATAAAATACTCAACCTTTTACCGAAATAAGTGTTTATTGTAGAATCCTGAAAATCAGTTTCCTTAAAACAATTATTCACCCGCTACAGGTGAATTTGTTTCCCAGGATACAATTGCAATCGTTAGTCGAACTCTAACCGAGTGAAGAGCAATTCACAAGAACCTAACACTAAGTAGCCTTCTCTTGAAAAGAAATGAGAACTTTGAAGAATATTTTTAGTATAGAAACAAAAAATAAACCGCAAAGTGAACAAGTGATCAAGAATTGGCAAGACAAATTTGAGAGAATAGAATATGTGAAGTGTCCAGAGAAGGCTACAAGAATAGGGTGTTTATAGGATAGTTGGCATTAACAAGGATTAAATTGGTTTAAAAGCTATTAACTTTTGTAACCACAACTTTATGATGAAGATTATGGTGTTAAGTGCATTAACCTTAGTAACCACAACTTTATGGTGAAGGTTATGAAAAATTATATTGATTAAGGGATTTAGTACCCATTAATCTCACATAAAAATATGGTGTAAAAAGAAATATCACAATGCTATTTTCTACTACCAATACACCAACTTAGTGTGACAAATGTTCACACTTTCAACTATACAATTTTTCATTCACCATTAATCCTTTTTAGGCATATAATATATCACTACACCATAGATGCACATAGGCAACTTCAAAAAATTGTTGCGTGAGGCATAAAAATTGCTGCCATAGTAGAATAGGCGACACTTTTTCCAAAATTTGAAGTAGCAAATTTCGTCGTGGCTAAAGGGCACATCTGACAACTCTATTCAAAGTGTAACGGGTATGTTGCGTAAAGTGGTTCTAGCAACATCTTGAATATTTATAGCGACATAAGATATAAGTTGCTACAGACTTAAGGGAGATACATTGGTGTTAGATTTGACAACATTTTAAATCAGATTTGGCTACAATTATATAAAATAACGGTTTTATGATTTGGCAACTTCTTCCCAATTATGCCAACATGTGTAAATTTTACAGTTTTTAGCTTTGACAACTTTATGTTCTTGAACATTTTATATAATGGCAACATGTATACATATTACATTTTTAAGCTTTGGCAACTTTATGTTATTGCACATTTGGTGTAATGGCAACATGTTTTTAATACAGGCAACTTGTTTTCTAACTGTTCAAACCTGTCAAATAATATAATATTGATTCATATAAAATGTCATTCAAATTTCATTTCCAATGGAACAACATTCATCAACAAAATAACAACATAAGTACTCAATCCATCCAAAACATATCCAACAAGCTGTAAAAAATATCCAAAGGTAACAACAAAACAAAAGCATGCTGAATGTACTTTGACAGCATTCCAAAACCCAAAACAACAAATCCAATCCAAGTACTTTCAAAGCATAACCTTAATTCACTCACTTTCACTAGAAAACTCACCACAAGCTTCCATATTGATAGTGAGATTGGGGTTATCTTCAGCAAGCTTCTTCACAAACCACATCATGTTTTCCTTCATTTTTTGGTTCATTTTCTGCTCCATTTCTTCTTCTTGTTGGGTCCTAATCACAGTAGTTAAGTCATTTCTTTAAAGTGTTGTCTTGTCCTTGGGTCTTCTTTTTCTTTACAATAGCATTCCTTCCAACAAGCCATGAGGGTCCATGAACTTTATCTCCAATAACAATTTGTTCAACACTCTCACTGTTAGCTCCAGATGAACACATGTCTTGAATAACAGACTACGAATTCAGAAATATGCAGACAATTATAATTCAGAAAGATGCACATTAAGTTCTAGACAAAGGCAGCTCATAATTGATAACATCATTGAAAGGAAGAACACTTACAATCCTATAATTGACTACTTCTGTTGGACACTTGTAATCCCGACCCTCTTTCCTCTTGAGAGTTACAACGTACATTTCAGCTTTTGTTGGTTCATGCCCATCAGTTTTTTCTATCTCTGTCATAAAACTAATGGACCAACAAGTGAAATGCACTTATTAAATAACAGCCAGAAATTGCAGCAAATGATACACAACATTAACTGAAATGGACTAACTAGTGCAGCCACCAATTGCAGCAAATTTCAAGAAGGCAAAAAAAGAATTCAGAAGCATGCAGAAAATGCAACAAAATAAGTCAAAACAAATGAATCCATAACCAGCTAGCAAGTGGAGGAAATTAACGCAAATCAATGATCATAAGCATGCAACAATTGTAGTAAATTAAGGCCAAAACAACTGTTCATAAGCAGTAACAATTGCATCAAATTAAGGCAAATAAATTGTTCATAAGAAGCCAGAAATTGCAGCAAAATAAGTCAAAACAAGTGTAGTTCATGTGCAGTCGTCAATTGCAACAAATGCAGCAAATGTCAAAAATAACCCATAAACAATTCGCTAAGGCAAAAACAGAGTTCAGAAGCATGCAGAAAATGAAGCAAAATAAGGCAAAACAAATGGACCCATAAGCATCCAACAAGTGCAACTAACTAAGGCAATATAGTGATCAAATTAAAGCAAAAACATGGCATCAAATGAAAGCAAAAATTGTTCAACATAATCAGCACACATCACAGTTTAAGCATATACAATGCACTCATTTAATAAAAAAAGAAAGACAAATTATTTATCATTGGAAAGCTCTAACACAATGACACATTTATGTTATTCAAATCATAGCTTTTCTATATTATATTTTAGCCTAAGTAAATAATGCATAACATATTATTTACTATGTCAAATTTCCAACAATCCCCCACATGAATGAAAAATGGAAAGATAAGAACAGACATTTCATAAACTCGAAAGATAAAAATGCTCTTCGGCCAATATCTGCATAGGATAGGTAGGCTACAACCTTTGAACCTTCCCTTATGAAAGTATATTTAGGGGGTGTTTCTCTTAGCTTGTGGATTAAAGCTTATTGCTTATAATCTGCTTATAATCTGTTTTTAGCTTATTAGAGTGTTTCTGTTTCCTTGGTTTTCAGCTTATAAGCAGCTTATAAGTAAAAAAGCAAAAAGCTCCAAATCCAATAATGGATTATAAGCCATAATCCAAAAGTTAAGAGAAACACCCCTTTACTTCACTAGCTGACTAGTAGACGTGATGTCATTGAACTATTCAGCCGTTTGTGTAAACGATGATATACTTGACACAAATATCAACACACCCCGGTTTTTTGTTCTCATAGTTATGTTCGTTATGGTCATGAACATCTCCTGGTTCTGTTAAGCCCGACCCGAACCCAGCCTGAACCCGAAATTTTAAAGAATGGGCTAAGCCGGGCTTGGGTTGATGTTTTTAATCAAAAACCCGATTAAGCCCGACCTGAACCCGGCCCGACCCGTCCGATAAATAGGTATAGTGCTATTGAACTAAGATCTTGGGATCTCTAGTCAAACATGGTTGGGTTTTCCTTCACATAGCACCTTAAATATTCATGGGCTTTAGTCTCATTCCTTTAGATGTCTTTTCAACTTGATCTCGATTTAAACCTTTGGTTAGCGGATCCGCAATGTTATCCTTTGATCCTACAAAATCAATAGAGATAATTGACGTTGAGATCAGTTGTCTAACAGTATTATGTCGATGACACATGTGCCTCGACTTACCATTATACATAACATTTTGTGCTCTTTTAATAGGTTCTTGATTATCACAATGTATACAAATTGCGGGCACAAGCTTAGGCCATTCTGGAATATCCTCTAAGAAGTTACGTAGCCACTCGGCTTCTTCTCCAGTTATATCCAAGGCTACAAACTCAGCTTCCATTACGGAGCAAGTTATAATCGTTTGTCCTCCTCCAAGAGTGAACACATACCCATTTGTACGTTTAGAGTTCTTAATGTCAGCTATGCAACTAGCATCATAATATGCTTTTAGTACAGCAGGTTCTCTTGCATAGTGAAATCCATAAGTACGAGTATATCGAAAATACTTTAGTAATCTCACGATAGCATCCCAAAGGCTCTTACCAGGGTTACTCGTTGTTGGAAGTGGCTCACCAAAGTAGAAGATCCGACTAAAGCCAAGATCTGACCCACTTCAAGTAGAGTTTGAAGATAAACAAAATCTGAGAAATAAAGGTCAAGGAAGAGATCCGAATCAGGAAGTTCCGGAATACAGCTGGCAAGGAAAAGATTTGGTATCCACGTGGACAGAAGTGGATCCGGTCACAAACAAATTCAAAATGTCTGAGTGCGCAAGGAAAGATCAAAACCGGTCTTCAAGGAGCATTAAATGCAGACCACCAACTGTCGGAGCATTTAATGAAGAGAGAAGCACTAAAAGACAAAAACAGCATGGTGACAGCGACATAAAGTCACTAATCAACCAATAGAGAAGCGCATGGACTACACAGCCGATTCAGAACGTACAAGGATGTTCTTCAGACAAAGGATTTTTTTTGAAATTCTATGATCCTACATTGGCGCATAAATCCCTAGCTACAACGGGCATTAAATTATCTCTAACGGTAAAAGGGACGGTCCGGATGCGCCTAGACTTAGCTTCTTCAACGATCCAGATTTTATCCTCTCCAATGGTAGCATTTATTGCCCAACCTATAAATAGAGGAACTTGGAGCATGAAGAAACTGTTGATTTTCCAAGCTTTTGAGAGCTATACAAGTTTCAAGTGATCGGCTTATGAAAATAAAAGAGAAAAAGATCTTGTTTCAAATCTGTTTTAAAAACTTTCTTTGTAAAAACAAAGTGTAAATCTTTTCAATCGGGGGATTGGAAAGTGGGACTTAGTTTCTAGATCTGGGTGAGTGATTAGAAACTGTATATCCCGTTGAAATGACTCAGCTAAGCTAGTGAGAGTTTAGTGGTATATCGTACTTCCGGAAAGGGTTACTTTTTGGAGATAACTTGTAATAGGCTTGATTCCTGCCCGCAAAGGAATCTACTAGTGGATTAAAGCCCAGCAGGAGTTCTGGGGACTGGAGTAGGCGAGGCCGAACCAGAATAAAAATCTCGTGTGCAATTTAAATTCATCTTGTTCATTAACTGTTATCATCCGGAATCTGTCTTGAGTCCGAAATCTGAACTGTTTTAAATTGCAAACCATTTTCCGCAAAACGGGTCATTCACCCTCCTCTGACCCGATTGTTTACTCCTAAGGGACCAACACTCATAAATCTGCTTAAACTACTAACAGTATAAGCAATATCATGTCTTGTATAACTTGTGAGGTACATTAGACTGCCTATAACCCTAGCATATTCCACTTGGTCTATGCATTCTCCTTTATTCTTAGACAAATGTTGACTAACGTCTAACGGTGTTTTAGCTATACCAAAATCACCTTTGTTAAACTTTCCAAGTATCTTGTCCACGTAGTGTGACTGCGTCAATATGAGACCATTAGATGAATGGTGAACTTTTATGCCTAAAATGACATCGACTTGTCCCATATCTTTCATGTCAAATTTAGAATTCAACATGTTCTTGGTACATTTTACCATTTTCTCATCACTACCAATAATGAGTATGTCATCAACATACAAACATAAAATGACATATCCTTCATTCGTAGTTTTGACATATATACATTTGTCACACTCATTTATTCGATAGCCACTAGTTATCATAGCATCATCAAATTTCTTATGTCATTGTTTTGGTGCTTGCTTTAATTCATATAAAGACTTCACCAACTTACATACTTTTCATTCTTGACCAGAAGCTACACAACCCTCAGGTTGTTCCATGTAGATTTCTTCTTCCAAATCTCCATTGAGAAAAGCAGTTTTCACATCCATTTGATGTACTTCAAGATTTTGCAAAGCGGCAATTACAAGTATCATTCTAATAGATGTGATTCTTGACACTGGAGAATATGTATCAAAGTAATCAAGACCTTCTTTTTGTTTATAACCTTTTATGACTAAATGAGCCTTGTACTTATCAATTGTTCCATCAAATTTTAGCTTACACTTAAAAATCCATTTAGAACCTAGTAGCTTAGTTCCAAGAGGAAGATCCACTAATTTCCATGTATGATTTGCAAAATAGAATCTACTTCACTCCTTATGGCTTCTTTCCATAAAGGACTTTCTGTGGAGCTTATAGCTTCTTTATACGTTTGAGGTTCCGCTTCAACCATATACGTTAAGAAATCCGAACCAAAAAAATTTTCAATCTTTGTCCTCTTACTTCTTCTAGGTTCCTCACTATGATCCGTATTATTCTCTTCTTGAGAATTTTGATCATCTTCTTCAATTATTAATTGAAGGTTGTCAATGTTATCAACAATTTGTTGATCAACTTGAACGTCACTTTCAATAAACTCATGAGACCTTTTAGATCTTGATCCTTCATTTATTTCCTTGCATGGAAATACATCTTCAAAAAATGACACATCCTTTGACTCTATCAAAGTGTTCTTGTGTACATCCAAGTTTTTAGATTCATGCACAAGAAATCGATATGCATTGCTATTACTAGCATAGCCAATGAAAATACAATCAACAGTTTTTGGACCTATTTTCATACGCTTAGGTAACGGAGTCATTACCTTTGCAAGACACCCCCACACTTTCAAGTAATTATAAGAAGGTTTTCTACCATTCCATAATTCATAGGAGTTTTGTTTTGTTTCTTACGTGGTATCTTATTTAAAAGATAATTAGCCGACAAAATTGCTTCACCCCACAAATTTTATGGTAGACCAGAAATGGTTAACATTGCATTCATCATCTCTTTAAGAGTACGATTTTTTCGTTCAGTTACTCCATTTGATTGAGGAGAATATGGTGGTGTTATTTCATGAATAATTCTATTTTGAGAGCAAAACTCGCCAAATGATGTAACATATTTACCAAACACTCTGTCAAACTTTACAAACAACAGTTTCTTTTTATTTCAAGTAAGATTTTTACAAAGTTTTTTTTTTATATCTAATCATCCTTTTTCAAATTAATAAATTTACCACTTGATCAAAACTTATGTGGCAATACAAATAAGTATCTTATTTCGTGTTTATAATTTGTTTGTGCTATCCTTTTGCATACTTTTCAAATTTTTGTTCATACCTATTTTTACTTCTCTCACTTTTAATTCACTACCTCTTTCCTGCACTGAACCATTTAAGTTGCTCATTTTACTTGGTATACATGCTTTTTGTATGATATAAACTACATTATGCTTATTCAAGAAAAAAAATAAACTACATTATGCTCATAATAATAATAATAATAATAATAATAATAATAATAATAATAATAATAATAATAATGAGAAACTAAATAAAATAACAATACTATAGAAATTTTTAGTGAACGATTGGAGAAAAAATATTGTAGTTATTCCATGTTCTAGAACAATTGTACTTAATTTCATATGAAATAATTCCATCTCCTCCAGAGTTTTGATACTTATTAAAGAAGTCATTTCACATAAGGTAATAATTAATGCGCAATGGAATATCCATTATTTTAATTGAAAATGGTTGAGCTCATATTGGATATTTTATTGTGAAGTATTTCTTTGACTTTCAACAAGCTACAGCTATCACATGAAGTTTAACATTTAATTAATCTCTTCTATTGTCACCCTTTATGAATGCAGTTATCAACATTATTAATAATTAGAAAATTACCACCAATATTCATGAGTCACAACTTTTTTACACAATTTATCAAGTAAAAAACTTATTTATATGAATGACATCCTTAGTTTTTTATTTACAAAAATAGCAATATATAAATAATACTCTTCTCCCTTTCCCTATCTCTGTATTGTTATTTTCTTTTCTCCAAAGGCCAAATCCTTTTCTTCTTCTTCCCTGTCAACACCTCAAGCTTCGCCCGCTTCTCTTCTCGCCGGTGCATCTTCCCCGGCTCAACCTTCAAATCGCGAATCGGCTCCGTTTCTTCCTTTGTTTTGAGTTTGACGAGATCAAGGTCGATTTGTCGGCACGGTAAGCACCGCCTCTTCTTCTTCTTCTTCTTCTTCTTCTTCTTCTTCTTCTTCTTCTCCGTTGAGATTCGGCCTCAATTTCGGTTTGATTTGTTTGTTATGTTTCGATTTCCGATTTGTTAATCGTGTTCAACTTCCATTGTTTTTGCTTGATTTTCTGTTTGTTGTTGTTTTTAAGATCCAATGGTGGTGA
>CAOJBJ014388669.1:0-10208 GCA_948291685.1 Euphorbia celastroides | reverse complement strand
AAAATTGTATGTAATGCTGTAAAATAGAAGTGAATGGGGAGAGGGAATGGGGGGAATTGGGTTTTTAATTACCCAGCATCAAAACGACGCCGTTTTGACGCTGGGCTAATTAAATTTTAAAAGCCTGGCCCGGTCCCCTTTCCCTTCTTCTTCTTCTTCCCCAATTTACACATCTCTGCAATTTTAGGGTTGGGTATGGCAAAATTCTATTTATGGGTACTATTCACCACTATTCCGGCGGTTGAGGTCGGGCAGCTGCCACACCCTGCCACCCCCTCCCGCCGCCACTGATTAGAATCATAAATAAAAATTATAATGGGGTGTTAGCTCAATGTAAATGTAGTAGGTTATGAGATTCAAATATAATCATTGAAAAAAAAACATAATTAGGATGAATGGAAATGTTAATAATAGAAAACAAATATGAATTACTTGAACATTTTATAAATGAATTAGAAAAAAACAGGGTGAAGAAGGATTAATATTCATTGTCCCATCTCACCAAATTATTGAGATCACTAGGTTGGGAAATGAACAAATTCAAGGGGAAAGGGCTTTCCAGCATTTTCCATAGAAAGTCATTGTCCTTTCATCTCATTATCTCAAGTAGTTGATATGGTTACCTTGCAATTACTCTCCCACTGAAAACTCGGTGTCAAGTAAACACAACAGAAAAGTTGCATGTATTCTTTCCATTCCACTCAAAATCTTCATCCAAAATGAAGTTCAGAGGTTCAAACTACGGAAATTATAGCGATTGGTTTCGGAGGTGTAAAGGAAATGTTTCACCTACTAAAAGCACAATGGGCTATATATAAAACCTAATGGGATAAAAGACCTAACTTTAAACTACACTTGTATGAAAACAAATAAAAAGCTGAAAGATGTATGCTTACATGATTTAGTTCCTGATGTTTATAACTATGTTTAAAAAACATTCAGCCATAAAATATATAATTTCATTCACATTCACTAGCAATTCGTATATAAACCATCGACTCGCGGTTAAATTTACATAAAATACACCAAATTGAAGGGATTAGACGTGTTCATTTGCCGGACCGGGTTCAGACCGAGCTTGGTCGGATTTTTATTAAAAACATAAATCTAAACCCAACCCATACCCATGATTCAGACTTCGGGTTCGACATAGGCCCGAGCCATGCTTATGGCAAACCTAAGTCCGATCCATAATCCGTCAATAATTTTACTTTATTTTATTGTTAAACATATTATTAGAAAGAAAAATTATGTGTAAATTCTACATCGAAATATATAGTATGGTAAAATTCTTAAAAGTATAGTTAATATTTTAGTAAATTAATATTAAAATAAACATATAAACTATTAAACATAATATAAAAATGTAAAATAAATATATTTTTTATTCGTCGGACCGGGTCGGGCTTTTATATAAAAACCAAGCCCGAAAGCCCGAACTGTAGAATTTCGGGCTTTTGTGGGTTCGGATTAAGACCAGCCTTTGTATTATAAAGAAATACCCAAACTCGCCCATTTTAAACAGGTACGGACCGGACTAAACGGGTTCCCGAGCTGGTGAACAGGTCTGGAAGGGATCTTAAACTTTTTCTCAATACTTCTACTTTTCTTGATATAAAAAATAACAACAGAAAGGGATAGAGTGACCAAAGTAAGATGGAATTTTGAACCGCGCGAACAAATTTTCCAGTGTGATATGAAACAGTTCGACTCCTTCCTTTTACATTCTAAAAGTTTTATAACATTTCGCTTCATTATCTGCAATTGTTAATAATCACAGATTTTTGAAAGAATTATTTAGATGTACTTATTACTGGAACTTTATATCCTCACTCGTACTTATTACTAGAAACTTATGCCAAAACTCCACCGTTAAGGCTTAATTAATAATGGTGAATGTTACAGTAATCTTGTTTTTTTCAAAATTAACCTTACTTTACCCTTTATCACTATTGGATCAGTGAGAATGTGAGATGCATTTCAATCCAATAGTAATTATAGTAAAGTAAGAAAAAAAATAAAGTCACCATAACATACATCAATAATAATTCAATAAAAATCTCTTGAACGCAGGAGCATATTGTATTTATTTGAAAGATCGGGGGTAGTTAGAATAAACTGGAAGATAACGGGGTCAATCTGCAATTTTCCCAAAATCAAAGGAGTACAAACAAATCAAAATAAAATAATGATATTCTTTTCTTAGAGCTCAAGACGGCAAACAGAAGAGAAAGGGGAGGTCCTGAGATTTCCCATAGAAACAGAATTCCGAAGTACTCACCGAATCACTCCCATGGCGGCTTTACAGTATCTCGACTCTCTGCGCACTCAGCATCCTGAGCTCGCCGAATGGTACGACTCTCTCGGAGACCTTTACCAGCGGAAGCTATGGCATCAACTTACTCTCAAGCTCGAGCAGTTCGTTGCTCTCTCCGTCTTCCAGGTCCCGCTTCGTTTCATATTCGACTCTCTTGCGTCTCTTTTATGTGTGCTGTTTATGTGTCTGCATGCTGCCGGCATTTGTTATGCGCTTAGGTTATTGGAGATCTGCGAGAAATCTGGGGGTTTGTTTGGCATGGAACGGTTGATGTAGATTCTAATGCGTAATTAGGGTTTCGTATGTTGTGAAAGGTTGAATTCAAAGGCTATGTAGTTTGTTTGGGATCCGTACTGTATGATTTAGTAGCAGTTCAACCCTTCACCTAATGCATTTTGGCCTGATATCGATCTCTTTCAACTTTTAGCTGAAAACGACTTCTATTGTATGTTGTAGAGGTTGATTATTGTGATTATTGAGGTAAGTCTGATATTTGAGCTTTTGTTAGATGACATGTAAATATATGCAACTATAAGGATGATATTAGCCTTGGATTTTCTTGATAAATCCGAAAAAATAGTTTTGAATGCTGATATAGCCTTCTCATTCAATTGTTTAGAATCTTTAAAATTTAACTTTTTCCACCTTGCTCGGCCTGACGGTTCCTTGCATTCCGTTTACTGATTTAGTTGGTTGTCAGAGTTGCTTGAGAATTTTGTTCTTGCTTTCTATGTGTTTACATTTGGATTTCTGTCTTATGCTACTTAATTCACTCCGGCATTGATACGTTCCAGGCAATACTTAAGTAGTAGTGTCTCCCCTACTTTGCTCTCGTTTATATATTAGTCTTTTATATTCAACAGTAGCGACTTTTGTTTTGTTGTGTATTCTATTTCAGGCGGGGGATGCCCTGATTCAGTTATATGAGAATTTTATCTCGGATTTTGAGACCAAAATTAATCTTCTTAAGCTTGCACATATTGCGGTTATAGTTTCTCGACAATATAAAGAGAAGGAGGCTGCAATAAAATATCTTGAAGGGCTGATTGAGAAGCTTCTGGCAACTAAGGAACATCACATTGAAGAGCCAATTCTTTACATTAAGATGCAAATAACTATTTTGAAGCTTGAGCAAGGGGATCAGAAGGAGGCCAAAAAGCTTCTCGAAGATGGAAAAAGTACATTGGACAGTATGACTGATATAGATCCATCTGTCCATGCCAGTTACTATTGGGTCTCGTCTCAGTACCATAAATATCGCCAAGAATTTGCTGAATTCTACAAAAGTGCTCTTCTTTATTTGGCATACACTTCTGTGGAATCCCTTTCGGATTCATTTAAGCTGGTAATACTTGTATTTGAATCTATATTTCGAGACTTTCAATCTATCAATATATTTCTTAGTGTAGACCTCCATGTTTTCTTCCTTTTTGTGGGATAAATGCTGGACTGAAATATTTGCATGTACTTTGCTGTTGGGAAAAAATGACCGGTTGGAACCAGTTTCTAGTGGGATAGTCTTGCAATCCAAATATGGCAGTGATGCATGTAAGGGTTTCCTCAATATGGCTTCATCTTCGAGTAGCTTTTAGTTTGGGCGACAGTATATAGCAAATGGGTTTACGGTGCTGTAATTGCTGAGGCCTGAGAAGAGAACTCATTGCAAACCCTGCAAAATTAACTAGTTGACACAGTTTCTCCAATAATTGCAAATATCGGGGCAGTTACTGATTGCACATGGCATGATTTTTTTGGTGGTAGATTAACTTTGAAACTATGTTCAAAAATAGAATTTATGCTGCCTTTTTGCATGAATGTCGATACTCCCATGCTTGTTTATTAAAGATTCAGTTGTGGTAAAACTAAGACTGGAGATTATGGTCCCTGCTAATGGATATTTAGGAGCATTGCATCAACGGAATGGAATACGCTAGCTGCTAACACTACTAGTGAATTATGATATGCTGGATTCTACATGCAATGAAGGTTAATTACGTGCTGACAATTGAATGTCTAACTGTGGATTTCAGGATTTGGCATTTGATCTATCTCTTTCTGCGCTTCTGGGAGAGAACATTTACAACTTCGGAGAATTGCTTGCTCATCCTATTGTAAGTATCCACTAATTGTTCCTTGCCCTTATGGTTTGATATATCAGTCTCTATATGGAGGGCCATTTTATTAAGAAAATTGTGTTTTGCGAATGATGTTGCACTCTTCTAAAGCTGAAAGTTTTCTATGGGGGTTGATTGCCCTGAAGTCATCTATTATGTATTTATTTGGAGAAGTTTTCCGATTGCTGGAAAGTATGTCTTCATCTTTTTGCCTTTGTATACTAACACACATGAACTCTTTAGTAGTTGATGTGTCATAATTACAGCCTCTAAGCTTATTTCCCGGAGATTTTAGGCTTTGATTAGTTTGAAGATCTAACTTTTGAGAACTAGAAAAGTCAGCTGGAATAAGAAGCAGACGAGAATAAAGGTTTCTAGTCACTGTCGTCATTACTGAATACTGTGACAAATTCTTCTGCCTTCCTGGCTTCCCTCTTTTTTCTGTTTAACGTTCTGCTTTAACATGGTTAACAGACATGTACAGCCCTGCAGATTAAAACCATTATGTTTCATGAATACTCCAATACTATCATTGTATTTATTGGAAGATACATGGGCTGATATACGAAGTTACTCTAAATGTAGTGTGAACTTGTCCTATAGCTACATTTCCTAGCGTAATATAGGTCGCCTCATTTGAAAATCCAGAGCAAGTAGTGTCTAAGCTAAATATATATGTAGAAAAAGGTGAGAATATTCTTCGAGAAAATAATTTTTGATGGGGATAGGGGAGGAATTGCAAAGCAAGCTTTTCGTAACAAATTATAATCCCATGTCTAAATTTTGACAGGATTCTGAATGTTAAGTTACATCTATATCAATCAGTAGGGTATGCTCATGTTATTCAAGTCTTGGCTATGGATTGTTCATGGAATGAGAAATCGTTAAGTTTTGGTTGTTGGAGTCCATTACTGAAATCTGCATACCGATGTCTTGCGTGTGATCAGTTATCTATTTGCATCTGAACTGGAGTCCCTTTACACAATAAGGCATTTGAACTGAAGTTTCATATTTCCTGAAATCTAGCTCCTCATACATATTTTTTTCTGGAAAGCTAATATTCTGTCTTTTACATATTTTTCGGAATGATGACCAAATTTATATTTCAACAGATAAAGAGTCTGTTAGGAACACCTGTTGAGTGGCTTTACTATATTCTTCAAGCTTTCAATCAAGGTGATCTTGTGCGTTACCAAGAATTATGCCGTGTGCACAATGCCGCTTTGAGAGCTCAGCCTGCATTGGTTGAGAATGAGCAGAAGCTTCTGGAAAAGATTAACATCCTTTGTTTGATGGAGATCATCTTTAGGTATCTATGTACTTGCAGAATTCTTTCTTGACATTGCTTGCTTATTGTATTCATCTGCAGAAAACTTTTAGCATTATTACATCTGAAGTGATACTCTCTTTTCTGCAGCCGCCCTTCTGAAGATCGAACTATTCCAATGAGTGTCATTGCTGACCGCACAAAACTTTCAATTGAGGACGTGGAGCATCTACTCGTGAAGAGTCTTTCTGTAAGTAACGTGTCCTGTTACTTGACTTATTATTAAATATTTGGTTTCCTTTTTCATGCTTCATATGATGGTACAGGGAAGTGGAGTATGACACTACCTTTTTCGACTAGAAGGATGTTTTGTTGCAAGTATATGACTTAGTTTTTTTCCCATGACTAACGTGGATGCATCGCTACAAACTTATCCTCAATTAAATCATGCACATCTCACTAGCCCTTGCTTGTTAGTATTGGATGGAGCAGTAGTTCTGGCCCTATGATATTGATTGGTAAAAGTAGTTATTGAGATTGGGTATACAAGCATTAGTGAAACAACATAGGATGGTTCCCATAGAATAAAATGCCGTACATTTTCAAGCAAACATCTGAGCTACATAGAAGTGTATTGGGAAACTGTAAGTTTAGTATGGTCTGAGAATCATAGTGGAGAGGTGTAGAGAGAATGTATATTAGCACTTCATACTAGCTTGCGTAAAAAGGGAGCACTTTTTGATGATAACTGGTAATTTGATTGTGGTGTTTTGATAGGATTTGAGGCTTTACCGCTGACGGAATGGTGCATCTTCCTGATTTTTCTTTTGGTGTTGCATGTATGGATATGCATCAATGGCATGGCATGTACTATCTTAAACTGTAAAACACAAATCATCTTTACTATATTATAATTTATTTGTATGCACATGTCGTGAGAGGAGGAGTTTAGTACTTACGGAAAGAGTCATACTCATTTTACTAGATATCTTACTAAGTTCAGTCGTTATGATTTATAGTGACCTGTTGATGGAGAAACATAAACCGGTTTTTTTTTTACAAAATAGTTAATACCTCATCTCACGTACAATTTTTCAAGCTATTGGGTGGAAAAAGCTGATGGAACTTCCTAATGCTCTATGTAGAGGACCTTTGTTCATTGCAGCTGTGGTTATAGAGGGAAGCATTTGTAGGTTTTCTTGAGTTTGATTTCTTTATTAGCTATACTTGTGATCTACTTTCTTTGTCCAATAAGTGTTATTCAGTTTGAGCTGGGACAGCAAAATCAACAATTTTTAGCATTAATTGTTTCAGCACTTTGGATGCGACTGTAACACTTGAATTGTGCTGATAACATAATGTGTGGACAGGTGCATCTAATAGAGGGAATAATCGATCAAGTTGAAGGAACGGTATATGTGTCGTGGGTGCAGCCAAGAGTCCTCGGGATCTCTCAAATCAAATCCTTGCGCGATAGGCTGGACAACTGGATGGGTAAAGTCCACACTGCTCTATTATCTGTCGAAGCTGAAACACCTGATCTAGTGCCTGCAGTGTGACCATCTTTCTTTTTGCTGTTTCACTCAACATTTTTGTTGGGGTTTTTCCCTATTTGTACCAAATCTTTCTTCGAGAGTCAAAAGAACATTGTTTTTGAGCTTTATTCAGGAGTATTACTACCCTTCAAGTAAAAAAGGCAGTATTTTTAGTCATTGAACTAAATTGTTATTTGTTAGACAAATTTATCTTAGCAAACACAGTTACATCTGTCCTTAATCAGGCATTGTTACACTTCCATTTGCGTTTTGCTGTTTGCATCCTATTTCACTGATTGCGCATAATATTAATTTTCAATTTTTACGAAACTATTTAGTCTTGACGTGTTTGCATACGATTTTCTGTTTCACGAGGGATTTACCCGTCTCTGATTCTTTTGGTGATTATTTTCTTCAATAAAAAAGAATTTAAGAATTACATTTCATTTCTTTACAAAAATACTACGTAACATAGTAACATAATATGAACTGGAGGTGAAGTTAACCTGTGATTCTCAAATCATCCAAGTTGAAAATATTGCTTCCTCTATCAGTACCATTCTTATACTCTTATACTTCTCCATTGCAAAACAAAATAAACATTTTACAGAACATGATACAAAAGTGCCAATTTCATCAAACTGTGCATGATATACAATTCCTTTAATCGCATTCAAGCAAGCATTTTTACGCCAACTTAGGGAGAATCAAAGCTTCAGGATTCACACATGCTGTTGAACTATCCGCAGGTACAAAATTTAACATACTTGAATACTGTACCATAGAAGGAAGAATCCTAAAACTTGATCCTTGTACATGACAAAATCAATCTCCATTATATTAGCATTTGTATAACATTGCATCTGTACATTACTAATATAACTGTTTTATCAAAAGAACAAAAACAACTGTCCAAAAGAAAAAAAAAATGACCCAGATCAAACAAGTCTTTTCCATACAGATTCTGAAAATCAATCTATATCATACGGAAATTTGCAAATTATACCGAATTCTCAAGCAGATGTGAGAATGTCCAGAGCGACTTCCTTTAGGGACGGCATGTTTTCCTGCTGATGTAGACATATATCCACATTCTTCACTTTCCTAATCACTTTCCAGGGACCGGGATAACACCTATTATCCAACCAAAACAATTAAAAAACTACAAATAACCGAAACAATTTTCAACCTCAAGTAGAGATTTACAGCAAACCTGAAAAGGGTTCCCCCGTTCCGGCCCTTAAAGTTATGGATGTAGTACACTGTCTCCATCAAGGGGAAGAGTGTCTTCAAAAGTGAGGCCAGCTTAGGATAGAAAAAAGGCGGATAGTCTTTGTTCTTTCAAGGAAAACCATGATTATCTAGAAGAATATCGAAACGAAAAACATATTTAATGTATTAAGTGGACACACAACACATTCGAAAGCATGCAATATGATAAACTGTGGTTTCTAAGGATACAGCCAGATCTTATACGATCAAGTTCTCCATTGAATATAATCATCTTTCGTGTTGTGTTAGCCACAGCTTCCTTGTAAAGCTCTTCCACCACAAGCATTTCTGAATAGAAAATGAGAAGCAAAAGTGTGATTCTTTTCGAATCAAGTCCTCAACATGGAAAGCATGAGCCTACCGTTGACGTTAAAATATGGATAGGCCACCAGGAACAATTCATCTTCTTGCTTGACTCGATCTGCCATTTTGACTTTCTCAACAAACCCAAAATCCTCAAAAAATGATGGCTTTGTCAAATAGTCCAACTTGAGGGAAGATCCCCCAAAGGCTGATTCTCTTGCAAATTTTACTTCATTCGCCTCTGGAAAAAACTGGAAATATTGATTTCAGGGTTCATAACAAAACAAAACACAATAGCTGATATAATTATGGCCTAATTACTCAATAGATGATATCTCTATCTTATTTCTGTTACTCTCACATATGTAAAGGATCCATAGGATATGTATTCTCAAGATCTAAAGAAGCACAGAGTAACTATAATAAACTTGGTTGAGACAAAGTACTTACTACTCTGGTTCGGGTAGCTTTTTCTGGACTTATAAAGCGGTCACAGAATTCACGAATTAACTGCATACTTCCAGTCATTTCTATACCTCCTTCTCCATCACCTAAAAGGAACCACTAATTGCTGATGAACTTGAACTTGTAATGAGATCTAAAAAGGATAAATAAGGATATCGAATGAAACCTGGAACAGATTCAAGCCCAGCGGTTGGAAATTCAATCTCCTGTAATAGAATTTAAAGGTCACTGATCATGCACACAACACAACTGAATCAATGTCTCAGCAATTAAACAAGTGATAACTGACCATCAGTTGTTTCCCATCTTCCAAAGCCAACTGAGTCGCGGTTTTTGCCTGTTAGTGTTAGAAACCCGAAAGATGAGTTATTTTTCTACAGCTATAGCTCCTATTAGAACAGAAACAAATGGAACAAATAAGTTCCCTAGAAGCTGGAACAAACATAAAGCTTTCTATTACCTGATCAAGAAGCTCCTCATAATCTCGAGGCAACGGCACATCAAATTGAACGGGGGAGCTGCCATTTCTTGAACTAGAGTAAGCGATATATGAGCGACTGCGGCCTCTAACTGTTCCAAATGGAAGATGAGTATCCGTCGCTAGAGAAAAGCTAGAGAGTTTCTCAACCTACATTGAAATTTTGTCAAATCGAATGGTAATCAAAATGTGCGATTGTGTGAAAAGCAATTGATTGCATAAGAGACGGAACACATGCAATCGATTTGCTTCAGAGGCATTACCTTGGCGGTTGGAAGAGAGGTGATGGCAAAGGGAAGAGACGATGCCATAGTGGAGTGGGCTAAAGGCAAATCCCAACCACAGAGAATTTGCAGTGGCAGTATCCATCATGTTTTTGGATGTTGGATGAATGGTTCAGGTGTTGCCGTTTTTATTTCCTTAATTTTCCATTTTAATGTATTATGTATAGCTGAGT
>CAOJBJ014387119.1:0-19462 GCA_948291685.1 Euphorbia celastroides | reverse complement strand
CAGAAACAGAACTCATGCTGTTATTGAACAATGCCTACAGGTTACATTGCCAGATTTCTTCTTGGCAGATCAGCTCACCAGTCAGGTGCAAGCTTTCAGGAGCTTAGAATTCTATGTCTGTTACTATGGTTGGGGAGATTTCATAAGAAGATTGAACCAATGCAGAACAAGTCATGTTTTCGAAATCTTCTACTTCATTGTGGCAATTATTCCATACTGGACTCGTTTCCTTCAGGTACATACATCATCTTTTACAACGCCTTTTTCAGATATACCTTTTGAGCTGTTAACTGAAAGTGCTTATGATGTTTTAGTGCCTGCGCCGTTTGTTCGAAGAGAAAGATGTGATGCACTTTTACAACTCGATAAAATACCTGTCAACAATCGTTGCAGTAGCCATCAAGACAAACTACGAATTCAACAAGACAACAAACTGGATGATTTGGGTGGCAGTAACTTCAGGCTTTGCAACAATCATCAGCACATACTGGGACATAGTAATAGACTGGGGTCTTCTTCGACGGAACTCGAAAAACCCGTGGCTGAGAGATAAGCTCGCTGTACCCAACAAAAGTGTTTATTTCATAGCAATGGTAAAATAAATTCAAATAAATGTATAACTTTATGTTATATTTGTCTGTCATTAGGAAGTGAATGAAGTTGTCGGTGATAAATGGCAGGTGTTGAATGTGCTACTAAGGCTTGCTTGGATGCAGACAGTGCTGGGACTGACACAAGCACCGTTCTTGCACAGGACAGCATTAACTGCAATTGTTGCCTGTCTGGAGATAATCAGGCGTGGCATATGGAATTTCTTCAGGTATGCTGATAGATTAATGGAAAACAAATATTCGATTAATGAATTATAGATTGCGTAATTCATGGAAAAATTGAATGATCAGGTTGGAAAATGAGCACCTGAACAATGTGGGGAAATACAGGGCATTCAAATCAGTGCCTTTGCCCTTCAGTTATGAAGAAGATGAATCCAAGAGTTTGTAGCATGCCAAAGTACATACATTTTTTAGTTCTTTTACTCTTACTAGTTTTTGTTTCCCTATATATCCATCAGATTCTTTTGTTTATTGATGTATCAAAGTAATCAGTGTAATACATAATGGTATCGATCAGGTTTAGGTTCATTTGTTTGGAATTTTTGTTGATTTTAGCCGGAGTTTTGGTCGCCGCCTCGCCGGTTGTTGAAATTTTTGTTGCCGGAGTTTTGCCGCCGGAGTGAGGAGTTGAATTTTTTTGCCGGATTTTGGTCGCCGGAATTTTTATCGCCAGAAAAACACAAAGGTGCCGAAAAAGTCACCAGACACCACGTCATTCTTAGGCTCTCACTTAAACTACTTTTTCAATGTTAGACTCAAACTGATTATGCGAACGGTGGAATTATGAGACTCTTCGAAAAAACTATTAAAGAATTGAGCAACTTTCTCTTGAAACGGATAAATTGCAAGTTTCTCTCTTTTGCTCAAAACAATTTTCTGAAATCCGACCACATGCTATAATATCAGTAGTCAGGTCACGTAATGGAGCATACTACATATCTTTATGATAAAATACAACGTAAAGATATAGTGAAAAAATTGAGAAAATCAGGTATCCAGAGTACAAAGTTTCTAATCATGCACCAATCACAAATTTTGTAAAATATCAGAATGAGACGCAACATTAAGAAAACGAAGCTCCTGTACTGAGATTTTTCTTTTTACTTGATAAAAAAATGTCCCAAATTCTGATTGTAAGAAGCATATTACTAGATTTCACAACAAATCCACAATATCAACCCAATGATAAGAAACGAAAGCGGGAGAAATGTCATAGTAAAAAACTCTATAACGTTTGGCAACTAGCACAGCAAACTGATAAAGTGCTGCAACAGACATTATTTAGTTGTAATTCTCCAACGTTTGGCAACAAGTACGCCAAAGTGCAAATAACTGTTTCGGATCTGAACTCTCTAAAGTTGGAACAATCTAAACCACTGAGTAACATTTAAAAAATTGAGATTTGGCGTGCTGTGGTACTCCAGTAACAATAAACTCGAATCTCCACCTTTGCCACCAGAGAATTCTTTATCATTTCACAATCTAATTCTTCTGTAAACAACCAAAGAT
Source organism: Euphorbia celastroides (assembly GCA_948291685.1). Taxonomy (NCBI): domain Eukaryota; kingdom Viridiplantae; phylum Streptophyta; class Magnoliopsida; order Malpighiales; family Euphorbiaceae; genus Euphorbia; species Euphorbia celastroides. Next base: position 17,339 of record CAOJBJ014387119.1, on the reverse strand, counting down.
AGTGATGCAGAGTGCAAAATACCCAACCAAAACGTTACTTGAAAGTATTCAAATCATCTTCATCAGACTCTTCTCCCTTCCCTTGAACCGCAGGAGAGTTTGAGGCCGAGTTTTCAGCTGTCACAGCACCAGTACTCTCATCATCCTGATTCTTAAAGAGAAACGATATCGACAATGGATTATACGTAGAGCTTGCTTTTTGGAGGCCTCGGATTGCTTTCATCGCCGCAAGGGTACTCCGGTAAATATCCATAGAATCATTCCTCGGGTTCGAGGTCTCACATGGTATATTTTTAAGGTTATTTAGCTGTTGATCTGACTGCTTTTGTACCGAGCTTGAAGACTCGATTACTTCGGCCTGCAATGGAAACAGCAGTTCGAGATTTGCCTCGCATTCATGGACTAGCCTTGTGAGAGGTTCTGTTGTAAAAAAGGGCTGGTGGAGGGCCACTTGGGTAAATGGCAGCCGCAACAATTCTCCTGTTCGTTTATCATACTTCTTCAAAATTTTCAGTAGTCCTGTAGTAAAGTCAATGTGGTGTTAGAATCGAAAAGGAGATCATACTCTAACTGATGGCATTGAATGGGTAAAGAGAGAATACCAGCAAAGTTCAAAGAGCTGTAATTTTTTAAAAGCACCATTTCCCCGTGAATGGTGACAAGGTCTTTGCGAATGTCCATCATTTCTTCACTGAATTCACTCTCTGAAGTGAAAACTCCATTCTTACTGCTCTGTTCCTTCAGAAACTCTATTCTCTCTTTCAGCGCCTGAGATAATTTCAACGTGTCAATTAATTGTAAAGGTAATCCTACTACTTTTGCAAATAATTTATAGCGGGTCTTAGGCCCTGTTCTCTTCAACTTCTAAAACCTGAATTGAACTGAACTGAACTTAACTTAACTTAACTGAACTGAACTTAATTTGTTTACATTACTTTTTCAATTGAAATTAGTGGATCCGACCTGAACTGAACTTAACTGAACTGAACCAAATTGAAGGTGAAGAGAACAGGGCCTTAGAGACAAGACATGAAATCTAAGCTAATACTCCAAAAGGTTGACAACTATTGAGGTTATACACAGAGAATGCCCGGTGGTATAAGTTCATCAGCTTTATGATTATTCATACATTAATGTGATGATTAAGCAAAATGTTTGATGAAAGCAGTTGACACCTAATATCCACCGCATAAATAAATAATGTTATCTCTTCTATGAAGCCCCTAACGTTCCATCATGTTTTGCCATATCTTTCTTGACTTTATTTATCACATATTGAGAACTTAATCCACCATTAAATGATTTGAAAGCAGACTTCAACATTCCTGATATAGCAATACCACACCATCCATTATTCATTGGGGAACTTTGCCTTTGAATAACACACAGTATTTTCAAAAACAAAAGTCACTCGCCATTGCTGGTTTGTATGAAAATGCAATTCTAGACCATTCCACAAATTTATTTCCTATATGTCATTGTTGCGTTATACAATGAGAGTGAGACCACCAAAAATATCATAAACTTTATGCATTCTATTGAAATATTGTAGCACCATGAAAAGGCATATAAACTCTCAAAGCAAAAAGGATTTAGGTCACTCGACCCAAGGAAATCAAGCTAAATGATTCGGAATGGCCAATTTGATCCTATTAAAGCATCACAAGGACCCTTCAGGTAGGCACTGAGTTTACAGTTATTACCTTTCTCCAGTAAAGGCACAATTTTCGCTGTTGCCATTTTTCATTTTCATACTTAAAAACAGCTAAATTTTTAGCTAATTCAAGGACCAAACCAACAACTAACCAACCAAGCCTTAACCCCATACTAGATGGTCATCTGACACCATTAAGTTCTATATTGAGCCTAATGCTCATCAATATCAAGGATCAAGAAAAAAAATCATGACTACTCAACAAACTGGTGACAAATGCATAAGATCATCCTTGATTCTCCGAATCTTTTCCACAAATATAGTCTAGTCAAATTAACTTATCCTCATCCGGACTCCAAAAAATTTCAAAAATTTTGGCTGTTGAAAATATTTTTCAACAATTTTCAGGTCTCCGAGCTAAGCTTACTTACCAAGCATCAACAGGTTCTCATTAAAAAAGCATTCAAATGGAAAACTTTTCTTCATTCCTTTTTTTCTAACTTATCAAAATGTTCACCCCTATTCTTTGCTTAAGGTTCAAGCAACTTACTACCACAACAACTACAACACTAGAACAGTTTCACTTGCCCCTTACTCTCACAAATTCAATAAATTCACATTCCATATCCATGATTCAAAAGAAAAACTATTCCAATAAGCTGAGTACTCATAGAAATGATAGATTATACAATTCCAAAATCAAAAGAACGTAAACCTAATAAAATAACACAGAAATTGATGAAGCAAAAACCATAGGGTAAGCAAAAAGAACCTGAAAACGGATAATATACTCCTCCTCCTTATCAACATAAAAGTCATTCAACTTATCAAGCTCCTCATTCAAAATTCGAATGAACCATTCATGAAAAAGCACCAAAGAGGCATGGGGAGAATCCTGAGGATGGTGATCGTCAACAGGAAAAGGCGGGAGGCGCAGATGAAGGAGAATAGAAGGGTCAATGGAGAAACAAGGGAATCGCTTCAGGATCTTTTTAAGGGGTTTGTAGCAGAGGAACTTGTCTCTCCACTCCGGCAGGGTTTCCTCTAGATGGGTCTTGAATTCTTTCCCAAATTTCATCCCTAAATGCTTCAATTTATCGCCTTTGGCCGATTAATTGCATCTGCGATCGGGTAAATTTGGGCGTGCATATCGGAGAAAGAGAAAAGGGGAAGAGAGAAAGGATTCGAAAAGGGTGAGGAGGAATTTGGATTGGAATCATGAAATTGATTTTTTATCTATTATTTTATTTATTATTCGAAATCGGTATTTAAATGGAATCATTCCTGGATAGGGTTAGGCAAACTAATTGTTCTCTTCTTTTCATCTTGTTTCTAATTTAAATGATTCTGTTAATCAAAGGTTTAAAATCGACAGAATAATTGAATTTCACAATAAGAATTGATGATGAAATTGATAATATATTATAGGATAATATATTGTATGTCATTTGTACACTAGAGAATTATAAACTTGAAAAAAATGCATTCCGATAATTGAAACTAAGTTTGAGGTTCTCTAGAGTAATAATTCCTTGAAAAATATAGGTTAGTTCACTTTTTTTATGTTAATTGATTTGGAAAATTCACGTGAAGCAATAATAATATGAGAGTATCCAAAAAGAAATTAGAACAGACAGCAGAGATGCATTTTGCTCTTATTTTAAGTGTTTTGATTTGAAACAAAGAGTTAATAACGAGAAATTGGATCAGGTAATCAGATAATGCTCATAACCTCCACTATAAAACAAAAAAGTGAACTAATTAGATAATCTACTATGTACAGACTATGCACTTGCGTATGATTTTGAAGAAATTGATCACTTGTCATAACTCATACACACTCGTTTTCAACTAAAGATACGTCTAGGAATTAACTTGAAGTCTTGAACAAAGCTTGAAGATATTTAAGCAAGTGTCAACAAAGAAGTCAAAATCCTACGTCGGAAAAATGAAACTATTCGGTTCTAAATAGCGGGTGGATGCTAGTTCAAATTCAAGTATACCAACTTAAGCAGACCATTCTAAATTTGGAAAATACAAAAACAAGTACAGCCAACTAGATGCATACAAAATCTGGCCGACAAATCCAGATAAGTAACACTCATCTACATAAATATCCAACGTCAAAACATTTTTTTCTAATTAGAACCCTCCTATATTTATCCAAATCTTCAAATTTCAAACCCTTCGGCTTCATGAACCCCATTCCACAATGAAACTTCAAACATTACAACGTCAATTTTAATAAATAACAGGTCCATATTGCACCAACAGTATTCATTGAAAATAAACATAGTCAAGAGTGTTGGAGTTAGCTCATCCAAACCAGTTTCGCAGTCAAACAAAATCCGAAGTCAAAGAAAGCAAATCGATCAAAAGAAGGCAAATCCGAAGTCAAGGACTATGTCAAAAAGAAGACCCGGACTCAAAACAGTTTCAGAGTTCAGTCATGAGGAGAAGCTCCGGAATACACGTGGAAATCCAGCCCAGGGAGAAGATCCGGACTCAGAACAACTCTGGAATCCGGTCTCAAAGAAAAGCTCCATAACCCATGTAGATATTCTTTGTTCCGGTCTCAAAGACTTTGGAAACAAAAAAGTGTATTGAAGAAGATTCAAGTCTGTCTTCAATGTGCATTTAGTGCTCAACCACCAAAACTCAGCATTAGATGAAGAGAGATACAATAGAAGCAAAACGACAGACTGGTGGAGACATAAAGTGTGTGGCCTTTGGAGGACAACTAATCAGCGAGCATGTGCATCGAAGTCAAAGCCGGGAAACTTGGATTCAGACAGAGATTAGGTCAGAAATCCTATGATTCTCCATTGGTGCAAGGATCTCAAAATTACAACGCACATTTATTGTGTCTAATAGCCAAATCAACGATCCGGATACACCGGGATTCAACTTCTTCAACGATCAGGATTGATCCTCTCCCAATGATCGTAGTTATTACTCAACCTATAAATAGAAGACTTGGAGAATAGAAGAAGTTGTTGATTTTTGAAAGGTAAGAGAGAGCGAGGAAGAATTCTTCAAGAAGATCAGTAAAACACTCAAGAGAACAATCAATTAGGAAATATATGTTAGAATCCGTTTGTTAAAGAAAACAAATTTATAAATCTCTTTAATTTGGGGGAATTAAAGAGTTGAGATTTAGCTCTAAAATTGGGAGACATTTGGAAAGAGTTGTATATCCCATTATAAGGGACTCAATTAGGTGTGTTGTAATCTAGTGGTATATGCCGAGTGAAAAAGACTGCTAGGTGTGTTGTATCCTAATGGTATACCCCAAGTGAAAAAGGACTCATCTAGGTGTGTTATCCTAGTGATATATCCTACCTCCAAAAGAGGGATTCCGAAACAACTTTTAAACCGCTTGTTTTCTGCCTTTAAAGGAACCACATAGTGAATTAAAGTCCAGCAGGAGTTCTAGGACTAGAGTAGGTGGAAGATCGAACTAGGATAAAATTTGTGTTTGTAAGTTCTAACCCTTATCTATTTACTTTGAGATTGCTTGCATATTTACTTTAGCATTCATTAGATCTAGTTTCGGAAGAATTTTTATTTTTGGACCTAAATATACGCTACACTTAAATTGATTCACTCACTTAAAATTTTAATTCTGCAAAAAGGGTCATTCAACCCCCTCTAACCCATACATCAGGCCCAAAGGGACCAACGAGTAGTATCAGAGCGCGTGCTCAGTTGAAAAGAGATCTAACAATCTTAAGCTAAAGATCCACTTAAAGACCACTAAGTTATTAGAATGACCAACCCGAACCAGCATACATTGCCTGAGAGAATGTCAATTTCCCGAACCTCCACTCTTCAGCGGTGAACATTATTCCTTTCAGAAAAATCAGACGAAGCATTTCATCCAAGCACAAAGCATGTATATGTAACACCCTTATAACTTTGAATAAGTATAGAAATGTCGGCAATAATTTTTTTTTCAAACACACTTATTCATATATTAAACATAACTTATCATTTTTTTACAATAGCAAAGTCATATGATTACAACACCATACTTATATAACTACAACAAGACATATGATACATTCCTAGTTCAAGATTAATCCCAAACCCAACATTATGTAATGCACATGATAGGTAAGTAAGGAGAGAGTGTGAGACGGGACTCAGCGCTGAACTTTCTGCCATAATATCTACAATGCTCAGCTTTAGGTGCACAACCTTATCTACAACGTCTACTAGCTGAAAAACATTTACGATTTATATTAGTCACAACTCAGTGAATATAAACAGTCAATGAATTCAACAATCGCCTATACAATCACATTTTCGCAGTTCAGTTACATATTCACACATAAATGCATATGCATGTACCATTTATTTTCATTTGTTGTGACGATACCAGCCAAACCATTGTCTCGGGATCAAGTATCAAGTAATCAAGTATTCCATGTATTTAGTTGGTCAGCTTGTATCCACGTAATTGCCATTTTGCTCATGTAACCAAGTATTCCATGTAATTGACCTTAAAGGTCAAAGTAATTGCAATGTCTGGACAAGTATGTCACAACGTCCTTTTACGTTTCATACCATCATGTACAAGTATTCATATCATGTAATCCATATACTCATGTATTATATACTTTTCACATATCATTTCCATAATCTTCACATTTCACATACATGTCACAGTATACAACAACCATCACATATATTCATATAGTTCACACATAAACACGTTCTGCATATTTCACATTTCCAGCGTAATTTTCATATCACTCATACACATAAACATATCAATATCAACCAAAGCACATATTAATTCATATCATGTTTAATTTATACTCACCTAGTAATAGCTAATTTTCTCTAAGGTGACTTGGACCTTTTTCAGCTATACCTTTTCGGTTTTGAGTTCCTGTACACATAAATTACATTGATTCAATTCAACTCACTTCTATAGTTTTCTACTATATTTCTAAGTATTATGAGTTCTCAAGTTAAACTACAATTTAGTATAATTTTTCTTTAAGACAACATTTGTTTTCCTATGACCTTTCTTCACAAAACAACTAATAACTTTAAAATTCCTAATCTAAAAGCCTTGATTCTAATATACTATATATGACTGAGAAGATTAAGACTTCAGCTCTAAAAGACTCTGAGGTAAACTCTCACTCCGAATCTATTTCTATCACTAACATTCTCAAATCTCTGTCTGTCATTATGAACAATGTAGAGGAGAACTCTAAGGCAATCAAGGACCTTAGAAAGAAATGTTTAGAGATGGCAGAAAATGATCAAGAGATGATAGAAATGGATCTGGGAGATGTGAGAGTGAGGGTGCATGTGGAGAAAGTTGAGGAGATCATTCAACAAGAGCAAGTAAAAAGATTGGAAGCAAAACTCTTCAGACTGGAGAGAGAGCTCATGATTCTCAAAGATGGCCTGAAAAAGGGTTTTGAACTTAAAATGAGTGTGAGGTAGCCTCAAGCTCAAAATAAAGGAGCACCAAAAGCATGGAGGTAGAATCAACCAACCAAGCCTTCCGGAAGTGCACCTCAACAATACAATAATATCAATGCCTAAGAAAAGGGAAAGGCAATGATGATAGAAGAGAATCCTCATCAAAAGAGGAAAGATGATGGTGGAAAAGCTGCACAACCCTCTGTAGCTAAGAAGAAGTTTGTTAAAGGTTTGGAATAAACTGTGTCCACACCTTTCAGAAGCAAACATCAACCATTGCAAGAAGAACCCTTTATAGGGTGTAGGTTTTGTGGAATGTCTAATCATACTACTATTATGTGTTGTTATGAAAATGGTTATTATGATGAGTATGATTGACCTAGTTTGGTAGATAACTCGAGAGGACCCAAAACTTCTTGGGTACGTAAACCAACTTAATCTGTCTTACAGGTCTACTTGAGATCCACAGAAGATTACATCAACTGGAACACTACTGGTGATAAGAAGGCCTTTATCACCTCAACCCGGAAGAAGGGAGGCAAAGTGAGCTGTGAAAACAATGAAACAATCGGATCAATGAGCTAGGAACAATTGGATCTGAGATTAGCCAATGTCTCTCCTAAGAAAACATCTCAAATTCACTGATAACAACATCAGAGAAAGGAGAAGAAGACAGGAAGGAGGACAAGTCACAAGCTTAGACAGTGATGGGCGATTACTGAAGAGGGTCCAAAAGAGGAAGAAATTGATAAAAGCTGAGCGCAAACAACTGAAAACTACAACTGATACAATAGATTTTCTAGAATCTACCAAAAAGGAATCAACTTCAACTGCTACAAACTTAGAAGGAAGGAACCTTCCTCGAGACTCCTCAAAAATTGAGGAAAAAGGAAATTCAATAGAAAAAGGAACTAGTGGAGCAGAAGTACAAGCAGCTACAACTGAAGAAGAGCAAAGCCAAGCTAATCACACAAGAAAATCTGTTGAAGATCTTTCATATGTAGAATTAAGTCATGCTTTGTATGGTAAACATACACTTAAAGGAATTCCTGAAGAAGATCTAAGGAAGGAAAATTAATTCACTGATGGATTTGATGACGTTACACTCAATAAAGAGGGCTGGAACTACCACAACCAACTCATTATAACTTTTTAGAGAAGAGCAGGTCATAAAGAGAACTATCCACTTGGGGCAATCACCAACAATCTTACCTGTACAGTGAGAACCCGAAGGAAATCAATTTAGATAAAGAATCATGTAGCCTTTATCTCTGAAAAGAAATCATTCCGGCAGTTTTGCTGACAAGAGTTCGCTTGGGTTGGTGGTGAAAAGGGAGTTTACTTCTTCTTCACCCCCTTCATCAGTGAACTCCGAAAGCTCAGAAGTAGTATCCGAACCAGAAGGTTGAGGCACCCCTTGAGCTTGCTCGGCTGCCATCTCTGATACGACTGCTGCCAACTCGACCGCTCTAACTCGCTCGTAATCGGGCTAAAGAGGAATCTCTTCCCCGAACTTGGGATCGCTAAGCTTGGTCAGCTCGTCCAAGTTAGCTTGGGGGAAAAGCTCGCGAGCCTTGAGGAGGAATTGGACACGGTAAGTCATCAGATACTCCTTCCACTTTTCGAGGACTTTGTCGACCTTCTTCGAAGCATGATGTTTCAAAGACTTGTACTTGTTCACACGTTGGCGATAGGCAGCTTTGAATCTATCCATGTTGAAGACAAAATCCTCCTTCACCGCGCTAAACACGACAGTGAGCTCCCTGTGCATCCGTTCCTCTCTTGCCAGGGCGGTGTTCTTTTCTGCCAGAGTGGTCTCAAGGTCATTGATCCTCATGGAACTTTTCTCCAAAGACCTTTTCAGCTCGGCAATCTCCTTATCCTTCTCATCCAGCGCGACATGATGAGCTTCATTGGCTTTGTCAGACGCCTCCTTCAGCTTATCCAACATAGTGTTATATTCGACCTTATCCTCCTCGGATTTCTTCTGGATAGCCTCGGCTTGCTCCTTTAATTTTTGTTGCTCTTTCTCAGCCTGAGAGGCCTTGGTAGCCAGCGCCTTTGCATCCTTGTGATGCTGCTCAGCAAAGTACTCAGCCGAAGAGGCATCAGAGAGGAACCACAACATCAAAGCAACCAAAATTCAGAGCAAAAACAAAATGAAAGGCCATTTAAACCTAGAAGAAACAGGGAGTGGAAGGAGATAATTGGATGGCATTATTCTTCATCCTTTGCAGAACCCCTACTTCCCCAAGTTGGCGAGCAGCAGCCTTCTCTACGGGATGACGAGTGAAACGAATGAATTCGTTCACAACCTCAGGATGATTCAGAGTGACTTTTTCCCCGAACTGCTTAACCCACACCTAAAAGCAAAGGAATCAGCAAAGAAAGCTAGGCAAGAAACAAGAAATTAAGGGAAGAAAATTGTAAACTTACCTTGGGGGGATAAGCCAATTATTGATCCGCCTCTTCTTCTACAGAAAGAGGAAGCGGTACTAGTTGAACATCTTGCTCGTTGGCAGCCCGCCCTCGTTTAGGCACACGGGTGTCAGAAAGAGTGGCCTCCGAAGAGACAGACAGTTTATCTTTCCCTTTCTCAGCCCGGGACCTTTTCTTAGTTTTCTCAACAGTAGAAGAAACTAAGGCCAAGTTGGCGGCCGCATCATCTGTAGCTCACTGGACATCAAGAACTCTCTCATTTTCCTCGGGAATCGTCTCCTTCGGCGCCGTAGATCCCTCAGGAGTAACCAGGTCGACCCGGGAAGCAACAACTGGAGTGTCAAGCCCTTGAGAGGGGATAGTGTCCTCAGTTGACGCCGGAGCAACAGAGTTGAGGGGCTCAGCGACAGTGATGGGCTGAAGGTTTTCAGCGGCAATCCCGGCCTGAGCAGATCATTCAGCAAAGCTCAGTACTTGCATCGAGCTAGTCGTACCAACGTTTTCCCCTTGGCTGGCCTCCGCGAACCCGTCTATCTTCGCACCAAGCGAGCTAAGACTCGACAGAGACTGGTCTTCTGCAGCTTTCTTCTTCCGCTCTTCCTCCGCAAGTAGAGTTCGTTGGCGAATTTCTAGCAATTTACGGTTAAATAAGTTGAGTCTAACCATACCTGCACGATGGAAAACCATAATAAGCAAAATACATAAAGGAAATGTACTTACAGAGTTCGGTAATTGTAACGATTCTAAGTCGATTATCAGCGGTCTGCTGATACATAATCCGATCGTTGCGCAGATTTTGTGCAGCCTAGGCATAGCCAACTCGTTCCGGAGTGAGTTGTTCCAAGATTTGGATAGTCCGAGCTTGAACCTTCTAGAGTGAGCAGTCCGGGCGCCGGTAAAATTTCGCTGAAGGCTTGGCATTCCACACCGTTGAAAAGGGAAACCTGCCACTAGGGTAAATGAAACCTTTCTGCCTCCGTGTCGCCACTTTCACCCAGAACCAGTCCGGCTTCCAGTGCTTCAATTTTCCAAGGGGATTGTAAAGTTTAGGAGCATTGGCTCAACCTGGACCCCAGTATAGAAAATCCCCCGCCTTATTACATTTTGGAGTATAGAACCTCCTAAACACCGTGCCGTCAAGCCATAGATGCAAGTCATTGCAAACCCGCTCGAGCGTGCTTATTATCAACGATGAATTTGGCTCGGGCAGACTCCAAACTCATTTAGAATCGAAAGAACGACATAGCTAAAAGGGAGCCGTAACCCCTAGTTGATTTGCGAAGTAAACACCGCGAAGTGGCCTTCAGGAGGCCTGTCCATCCGATCTGAAGGCCCCGACGCCACCGCTGCTAAGCCATCCAGGTCGCACAATTGCTGACGATAAGCGTCAGCTCGGCTTTGAGGACAAGCAGAGGGCACAAAAAAAGTAGAGTTAGCCGCGGGAACGGTTGCAACCTCTAGCTCTGGTACTCCTTTTTCCGGATTCAAGACATGGAGCTTTAGGCTGAATTTTTTGACGTCTCTGCGATTATATTTGATACCGCATTTCGGGATGCCAAAAGAGGGAGGCTGAACATCGTGGTACTTAGGATCGAGGGTGGGATCCATTTAGTAAGAGTTCACGGAGTCGGAACTCGAAGAACTAGGGCTAGTCGGAGGGGTACCCAAATGTTGGAGAAAGAACATAAAAAAGGAAACAAAAACAAGTAAGTAAAGAAAAACCCTCACCGGAATTTGAAGAACTTAGACGGAAATCAAAAATCACAGTAACAAAAGGAAGACTTGGAAGCGTAAAGAAGAAAAGGAAATAGGGAGTACGTTTTATATAGGCGTGATTTGAAATTTGAAAAGACGCAAGAGAACAGCTGGCGCACCACGCGCGAGTGAGACAGCCAAAAGGCGCGCGTGCACTCCACTGCCAGAAACCGCCTCTTGGAAGTTACCCACTGCAACGCAGCCGCATGCCAACGTCGTGTTCTCTCTCGAGCCACCAACTCTAAAGAGTTGGATTTCGAGCTGGGGAGGGACATCTTTGCGTAAGCAAAGACAAATTCTCGCAATTTTTCTCTCCCTAGCCACCAACTCTAAAGAGTTGGGTTCCGAGCTGGGGAGGGACATCTTCACGTAAGTAAAGAAAAATTCTCGCAATTTTTCTCTCTCGAGCCACCAACTCTAAAGAGTTGGGTTCCGAGCTGGGGAGGGACATCTTTGCGTAAGTAAAGAAAAATTCTCGCAATTTTTCTCTCCCGAGCCACCAACTCTAAAGAGTTGGGTTCCGAGCTGGGGATGAACATCTTTGCGTAAGCAAAGAAAAAATTCTCGTAATTGTTCTACAAATATCTGACCCTAAAGAGTTGAAACGTGAGCTTGGAGGGGACATCAGATTATCAATAAGAGACATACAATTCGGTTATACCCGAGCCGGTATAATCCTAAGCGAGCTCGGACCTAGACCCCGCTCTGAGGACTTTCGAGCTCGCCGCTCAAAAGGCTCACCAGTCCGTTGAGGAGAACCAACCCGATAAAGATAAAGGTGTAAGTCACGGAGCAAGTACACACCGCGCCACTCGACAATATTGTCATGGCAGTACCTGAGACCAGTACTATTAGCGTGACGTGGCTCGACAAACTCAAGGGAACTGTCAGACCGTACCAAAACCCCATCATTACCAGGCGCCACGTCACCGCTGGTCCTCCCAGGCCTCTCCAAGCTCCCTATAAAAGGGCAGTTCCACGAGATTACAAGGTTAACTTTCTCTCTACACTTTCACTACATTATCTTCACCTTATCCCGAATCTTACTTAACCATAGGATAGGCCATACCGGTAAAACGGCCAGTCCCCCTGACGGTGTTCTTGTCTTGCAATTACCCGAGGAGACCCGGATATTAGGTTCACGATATCATGTTGCATCTTGTTCTGTTCATTGCGTGATTATATACGCTTTTAGCATATTTTCATAGTTTGATTTGTTGACGTTATTTTATTTTTTCATTTGTTGTTAATCAACAAAAAAGGAGGAACTATAATGGGGGATTTGGGAGTTTAATCCCATCCTTTGATTTTAGATCAGTCCAATTGCGTTTTTCAAAAAAGAAAAGAAAAAATCAGTCCAATTTGACAAAGATTAATTGATTACAATGGGTAAAAGATTAGTTTCATTACATATCATTTTGGCATCAGTGTGTATTTGAATAATTGCTTCAGTTATTTTTTTATGAGAAAGAAAGTAGGCTAGAGGCTATACAGAGCACAAAGACGGGTAATATAGCCCAGTTTAACAACATTCCTAAAAAGAGGAATTAGTCCTATAACAACATCCAAGTACAAAACATCCCCAACATCAAGAAATTCATCAACAGCAATAGATTTCTTTTTTTGCAAATCTTCAACTTAGGAGTCTTAAAATGTTTGGGTAGAATGATTCCTTCCTCTTTTTATCAATAAGATAATTCTCACCTGTTTTGGTTTTTGGAGTACCGACCAAATCGGCACAGGGCAGCCACGGTATGTTTGGATGGATCTAATCCATAGAGTTTGTTGGACACATCAGAAAGAGAAACCCTATTCGAGGTAGGTAGCACTTATAATGAAATTGTTCTTTTTTACCTCAATCACAGGAGATTGTCCTCTTCATCAATCCTCTGGTTGCTGGAAAGTTCCTTATCATTCTTTAATTCGGTCTATCAACCCTCACACCATCAAACTCATTCATGTCACCAGCCAATCCCTCCTCATCCTTCTCTCCCGAGGCACCATCCTCCACCTCCATATTCTGAGATTTGTTTGTTGAGAGGTAGAAGATGGTGGTTTTGAATTAATTGTAATAACTAATGACTCGAATGTCTTTTGATGTTATGTGTCACTTTTTCATTAGTTCAACTTTTCAAAAGGAACAAGTGGTGGCGAGTAAAACTCACCCTCTTAAGTGAGTCTGGTTTGTTGTGGTCCAACTGGTTATTAACCGGTTATTTGAAACTTTTCATAGTTCGGAATGTTTATAGGACTGGGTATGGATTTGGCCAAACACCAACACCAAACTAGATATGCATGCAATATCTGGTCGACAAATCCATAATAACAATACTCATCAACAAAAATCTCCACCATCAACACATTGTTTCTTTTAGGCCCCTTCAGTATCTACCCAAATCTTTAAATTTCATCCACGCCAACTTCATTCTTTATAAAGCCAGCCCATACCGCAATGAAAAGTCAGGTCATTTCAAACATTACGGAGTCAATTTTACTAAAGATGAGGGTCCAACTTGCACAACACTGTTCCATGATACGAGTTTCAAAGTCACAATACAAAGACAAAAACAATGCTACTCATCACGTGCTGCTTATTCTGCTAACATCAAAATCCCAAAATAAATTTTGGTGATTAAACGTCAATTGAACCACCAAACACCAACGCCAAACTGCAAACAAATAAGAGAACGCTTGGACAAATTTGAACTTGTCTTGGTGAAGAGGCCTATATGGTTTCCAAAGCTTGGAGTACATCAGCCTTCAAATCCTTGAAGTCTTCAAGTCCAAAGCTAAACCTAACCAAGTTGTCTTTTATCCCATAACTCTCCCTTTCGCTTTGGGATAGATCCCTGCCAAAGTTCAGCCATCATAACAGTTAGCAAAATGATGCCAACCCATTTGCCATATCCACAGATCCCAGCTCCCAGAAAAATGCAAACATTAGACATCTTCAATGATTCGATAATTTTGATTGAACATGCATCTATCCTTTCCCCAATTTTAGTTTACTAATTTAATGAATTGAACTTCACAATAAATAGAGATGTCATTTGAGAAATGTGATGGGCAATGGGGTTGCCTATTATATACGAGTACAAGACTTTAGTTTACTAGACCTATAACTGCTTCATAGACTAGTCTGAGCTTGATAAAAATCATGAATCAAATACAAATACTCCAACCATATACATAAAAAGAATGACAAAAGAGAGATTACCAGTAAGACATAATGGCTGGTTGATCCACTATGCTTTCACAGCCACCAAAAGATGGGGCAATATATGGAATTTTCAGGGCATCCACAAATTTTATGGTTGTCTTCAAGTCCCCATCCACCTGCAGCATTTAATGGAACATTGCATAAGCTTTAAACAGCTTCTTAAGCGAAATATATAGTAAAAATGTGAAATAGATGTACCACTGGCTTTTCAGTTTTCACATATTCAAGTAGTCTAAAATACTCACCTCAAAACTCACCACACCACCAAAGCCAGTCATTTGCTTTTTGGCAATGTGATGTTCAGGGTGACTGGGCAAGCCTGGATAATAAACACGCTTCACCTGTCAAAGACGACCAGTACATGATTTATCAACATATTTCATGCCATTCAAATCTTTCCAACAGCATCACTTAAAAAAGTAATAATGAAAATACATTGTCATAGATGGTAAGACTGTACGAAGTCCGCATTACTTCATGAAAGGAACTCTACTTCTACTTCATAAGCTACTAAGGTGTGCTACCTCGAGCAAGTCTAGATTTAAATTTTAAACACGAATTATCTTCAAGCTAAGTAATTTTTTCAAGGATGTATGGAGAATACAGAGGTACTACTGTATTATTTTCTTCCAGTTATGACTCATGAGAGAGTGACCCTCAAGCCTTTTGAGATGGTGAGCCCTCTCTAATTAAGGCAAACAGGGCATGTCTTGCTGAACATAAGTTTCCATTGGCATTTCATGCTAAGGGTTATTTTATTAACAATCCTTACAAAAACATGAAGTAAGACCAGTGCAAAACAGAAAAGAATATGAGACTCGTCACCAAGTGACGAAAAGAGAATTAAGAAAAATAACAAACCTTAGGATGTGCCTCTAAAACTTCGGCCATCCTTAATGCAGTGGAGTTATGTTGCTGTACACGAAGATGCAAGGTCTTCATGCCTCGAATGATCAGATAAGCGGCATTCTGTCACATTTACAAGAAATATGAGTATACTTTGCAAGCAACAAATCATGTCGAGATACAATCTTAAAGGACAATCGATAAATCATTCTAGTGGACTCTGGAGCAGATATGCTATCAAATCCTAATAAATATATTAATAAAGTAACCTCACCGGGTTGAGAGTACCACCCAATACATGGTGCAAATTACGAACTTCTGAAACTAACTTTGTGGAACCACTAATGCAACCAGCAAGGACCTGGAATAGACAAATGAACTTAGTGGTTTATTGTGCGAAATCATTGAATTACTTGACTAATGGAAAACCCGAAGAGCTCAAACTCACATCATTGTGGCCAGCAATGAACTTAGTTGCAGAATGCAGAACAAGATCAGCACCGTGAGCAAGTGCCTTTTGATTAAGAGGCGATGCAAATGTACCATCAATGCAAACAATAGCTCCTTTTTTGTGGCAGAGTTCTGAAACCAACTTAATGTCGACACATCTAAGAAACGGGTTGGTAGGAGACTCGGTAAAAAAGAGAGAAACCTGAGTGAAAGAGGTTGAGTCAGCTCATGAAAAAACATCAGCAGAGCAAACTTATCAACATACTACTCATCTACTGTTGCTACTTACTTTGTTATTCTCAAGAGCTGATTCAAGACCTTTCATATCCGCAGGGTCAATCACAGTGGCCTGTAGAATCAATGACAATACAACACATTAGCAGAAGTTTAGAACGATTCCCAGTATCTGATAGATCAATCCTCAGCCAAGCACAGATCCAATATCGAGAATTTAGGAAAACAAGGGAATCAAACTTTTCTCAGAAACATACAGGAAGCAGTAGTTTTGCGAATTAGTACAAAATCATGTTAAACAAAGGTAACAAACAAACTACAATGATTCAGAAGAAAAAAAAGCACGAGAAGAAATGAAGAAAATAAATGGGAAGAACTAAGAAAAACCATTACCGTGATCCCCATCCTAGGAAGAACAGTCTCAATGAATATCCTAGTCTTCCTGTAGCAATCAGTGGTTGTAACAATATGTCCACCAGCCGGAACCAATGCCAACAACATGACAGTACTAGCACACATCCCAGATGCCAAAACCAAAGTTGATTCTGCCCCCTCAAGCGCACTGTGTTCAATAAAAAACAGTATTAGATCGCAAGGAAAGATACCATACTTTCTAACCTTGAGAAGAGACGAACCTTATTTTCTCTTCTAAGACTATGGTGGTTGGATTTCCATAGCGGCCATATTCAAAACTTGCACGCCGTTTCTCCTGCAAGTTAGGGACGCATATGAACATCAATAAAAAAAATAAAAGATTCCTAATAAAAAACGGACTGTTGATCAATTTGGAGGCACACAATATCCATACATTTAATAGTAGTGAGTTTGTGTTTAAAGGTTTACCTTAAAATCAATGAGTTCAGCAGTTTTCTTAAAGAAGTAGGCAGAAGTATTAACCACAGGAGTCGTAATTGCATCTGTAACTATGCCACGACCTAACCTCTCACCTGGTGAATCAACAGAAAATGATTACTACTTCGACCAATTAATTATCATTCAAAATTCCATAAGCCATACAAGATTTCTTCAGGAAAAAATGAGAAAAGAAACTAAATTTATGAGATGAATCTTATAAAACTTCCATAATTAATTGGATAATACATAAAATGTAAACCACAAAGGAAAGGACGGAATCGGAATATACCAGCATGAATAGTGATGCTCCCATCGGAGCTCAAAAACGACGAGTATTTCAAATCGCTACTCGAATCCTCAATCTGTACACTATCATTACCATTAACCTCCTCAATCCCCGCCTCGTCACTTCCGGCCACAAACTTAGCCGGCTCGACTGCG
>CAOJBJ014385414.1:0-13364 GCA_948291685.1 Euphorbia celastroides | reverse complement strand
CGTTGGAATATGACCGTTGAAAAGTGTCCATTGTAATATGGTCGTTGGAATATGAGCGTTGGAGTGTGAACCCTTTGAGAAACCCTTTAGAGAAACCCTTTGAGAAACCCTTTTAGCAGTTCATTTTGTGTGGCACTTTCTACATAGTGATTCCAACTTGTTTAGCAGTTCATTGTCTTCTTGCCACTGAGTCTTCAAATCTTCGTTTTGTAGCTTCTTCAATTGGTGCATACTTTGATATAAATAATACTTTTTGACTTTGTACTAATTAATCAAAATATTAGCACAATATTTTATCGCCTTTAGTTGTAATCATTGAAACTTAGTTCAACATGTTGATATATTTGGAATGATCATACTTGATGGATAAGCAGATCCTGCAACATTATAGGATATTCGGAATTATTTGGGCAAATGTTCATATATTTGTGAAGTTGTTGTTTTAGTTTCAATTTGTGAACTTATTAAGGGCTCTCCTCAAACCAAAATAACTTATAATCTATTTTATCAACTTATAATATCCTATAATGATCTATAATGTCATCTTGTAAGTTTGTTATGTTATTTTGTAAACCTATGATGATTTATAATGATTTATAATGTCATTTTGCGAACCTGTAATGATCTATAATGTCATTTTATAAACCTATAATGATCTATAATGTCATTTTGCGAACCTATAATAGTTTATCCTATAATGATCTATAATGTCATTTTACGAACATATAATGATCTATAATGTCATTTTGTAAACCTATAATGATCTATAACGTCATTTTGTAAACCTATAACTATCTATAATATCGTTTCGTAACCTATAAGACATTATATAAAAATTCTATAACATTATAGATCATTATATATCATTTTCATAGCATTATAAATCATTATAGATCATTTCTATAACATTATAGATCCTTATAGATCTTTATAGAAAAATTTACGACAATATATATCATTATAGAAAAAATCTATAATCTTATAGATCGTTGTAGGAAAAATCTATAATTCGAATTTTTTTTTCGTCAAAATTATGTCATCATGGATCTTGTTTTAAAGATAAAAATAAACGAATAAAATATTCCAAAGAACCGAGTCCAAAAAGTCAACGGTTTAAGAGATATGACGGTTTTAAGTTTCACAAATCCAAATTAATTAAGAAAAAGAAGAATGATAGTGACATCTTGGGGAGAGGGGTACATGGGGGAAGGAGGATGCAGAAAAAAGATAAAAAAAGTAAAAACATAATTAAAAAATTAAAAGTCACATAAATATTAATAAATAGGAGTCTTGATATAAAGTTAATAATATTTTTTTAAAAAAAATATATGGTACAATTTTTTCTAAATGGATGGGCGACCTAGAGGAGCAGCCAATTAAAATTGCCAAGCCCATATGCTTTTGGAATGAAACAAAAAAACAAGCTAAAAAAGTCACCTTGCAAATGCATATAGAAAGGATACAGTTTTGAACTTTTTTATAATGCAAATACAAATATGTTTTGCTCTTAGTTCTACCTCATAACTTAAGTATCCTAAACATAACTTTCACTTAACACTTGTTTGTTCCCACCAATTTCGATATCCAGTGTTGTTCCACTTGTACTCTTGGCAGTACAATTTATTTCTTCATTGCTCCCCTAAAGCCCAATTTAAGAGAGTAATGACTATTTGTTTCATGAAGAAACCAAGTGTCAAAATTTAGTCAAGGATTTGATGTTGTAGATGATCAGTGACATCTTATTTGGTTCAACGTACAAGCTATTATAATACTTTCCTATGCAAACTATGAGTTTTTAAGAATTTCATTTTGTAACATTTTTTTATAAGAGCGTTAGGTTTGGGCTAATCATCTATGGTGATTTTTCTTGAATCTACGTAAGCTTCATAGATCAAATACATCTCTATAGTAATTACATACTAGTTAACTATATTATCAATGAAGCTCTATAGGAATTTTATACTAAATTTCTTAATTACTATCTAGTACATTCATTATATTTCAATAGAAATTATATATAAAGTTACGAAATTTGTTAATTGCTATATTTTTACGGAAGTAAAATCGACTAATCACTTACGAAGAAAAAAAAGTTCTATAGATCTTAACAGTTTTTTTATAATAAATCTACATGATTTTTATACATCAAATATGTTTCTATGGAAATTCTACATACAGTTCTTCATAAGTTGACCACCATATTGCTTAAAAGTTATATAGAATAAATTTATTAAGTACTATATTTATACAGTATTTCATCTTAGTTCTACACAAGCTACACAACTTTTTAACTACTATATTTTTGCAGAAGTTTTGTAGACTAATCAATTATGAAGCAAATAAAGTTCTATAATTTTTTTTTTTGTAATTGGTATATACAAATTCTATACAAGTTCTATAGATCAGGTTTATTTCTATAATATATTGAAGTTTTATAGATTGTACTTGTTAGCTATTATATTTCTAATATTTTTTTTCCTTTTTTGAGAGGAACAATAGTGATTCCCTACTTTCTCTTTTCGGGAGTCGAACCAAGATGCTTACCAATTAACTATGCTTGGTTGTATTGTAGCCTATATTTCTATTATACTTCTATTGAGTGAGTCCCTATACACAGTTTGTATAATTATATTAGTGTAAAAGTTCTATCACTTATGAAGAAAAAACTGATAAAAACTATATCATTATCGATATAATATCAAAAATAAAAATAAGATGAACCAAAAAGTTTTAAGCGTCGTTTAAATATGTAACGAATTGTGAGATAAGTTGATACAAAAGTGAAAAAAATTGGAAAATTGCGATGGATGTCTTAAAACTAAATGAGATTTAGGCCTACCTAAATATGCCTGACTTTTTTAAGAACACATAGATCTCTTTAATAATACATAAGTAATCCACACTACCTCTTTCCTAATTACTTTGGTTTCTAAAATTTAAAACGACCATATATTTTAAACCGTTAATTTTTTTGACACGAATCTTTAGAATATTTTATTCGTGACATTTTTATCTTTAAAACAAGATCCATATTGATATATTTTCAACAATTTTTTTTTTCAAAATTTTAATTGGTATACCGAAGTTAAAATTAGTAGTCAAATTGGTATACCATTGTTTACGTTTGGTTTACCAATTTTTACTTTAGCATAAAATCGGTATATACCGATTTAATTTTTCATTTAAAAGAGGTATACCACTTTTTATAGTTTGTATATAAATAAGTATACCATTTTTTATTTTTATTTTACGATTTTTTACTTTTAATATGGAATTGGTATACCGATTTTTACTTTTTGGTATACGTTTTTTACTTGCGGTATACTATTTTTTACGTTTTGTTTAAATTGGTATACATTATTTAACTTTTGATATATGATATTTTATTTTGGTATATAATTGGTAGACCGGTTTTTAGTTTCGATATACCGTTTTTTTATTTTTAGCCTAGTTATAATAAACCATAACAAGTATACCAACAACAAACATCTCAATTCACTAAACAATATGAAATTGATCAAATTTCATCGAGATTAGACGTTCGTTTAATTGAAAAAAGTATGTAAATTACTAAAGTACAACATAATGACACAAAATAGCAACCGTACCAAAATAAGATAAATCATCTTCTTCGCCCAATACTCCTATGTAAATCAAATCCAGTTTTTCCAATTTCTCAACAAAACCCAAATATCTCTCCTTCATCCTCTCATACACTGGCTGAATACCAAATGAGTTTCTCCTCTCACCGGTTCCACTTCATAGTGGAAGAATAATTTCGACAGAAACTCCAAAACCTAATAGTCGATGTATAAAAAAGCGGGTTGGTTTTTTCCGGCCATTTTGATTTTTTGTTGGTATTCTCGGCCATTTGTTTTTTGGGTGCCGGAAATAGCATTTTCCCGGCGATTGTGCCGTCTGTTTCAGGTTCCGCCAAAATCGTAATTTTCCGGAGCCGGCAGTATTGAGGGTTTCAAATGGTGTGTAGTAGGATTAGGGCTGGGTAAATGGGTTAGAATAGTGGGTAAATGAGTTTTTAGGTTAAAAAAAAAAGTGTTTTGACAATTTTGCTCTTATATCATGTCAGCACTTAACTGCATTTTAATATAAAATTCTTCTTTTGATAACAGTGCAAAATCTCAAGAGTGTTTTTTATAAAAAAAACTTCAGAGATGCTTTTGAAAAAGAGTGAAACATCAAGAAGAGTTTTTGAAGTTATCCCTTTATTTTTTTAACAAGATACTCTTTCTTAGATTTTGAAATCCTTCTAATAAACTAATTATAATTTCAAGATAAGTAAAAATAACAACTTAATAAACTAGTCCGCTCCAATATTTTCACTCTATATATTTTTTCTCTTTTAAAGGAACTCATTGTTTTCTGAAACCTTTTCAAAATTAAAGAGCTAAAGATAACTTATAATTTGGTTTGACTAGATTATAAGTAAAGAGAAATACTCCTACAAACTTATAAATAACAAATTTTGTTTATGAACAGCAGTGTTTGCTTATCACACTAATTTACAAAAAACGAAGTTGCCCCTTATCCTTAAGCTGGACACGTGTCCTTTATTCCCCACTCAAATCTGAAGATTTCAACTGCCAAAAAAATCAAACTTCATTCGCCAGAGGGAGATAAATGATCAATGAAAGTAAAATGCAATAATCTTCGACAAACGACACCGTATTATCTCATTCAAGCTCTTGATAAACAAAAACAAAATTTAGATTCTCTCCTTTTGTTTTAGCTCTTTCCCTGCTGTAGGAGTGAGAGGTTGAAGATAGAGTAGAAAAGGGAACCGGAAAATGGCTCATTTTGGCGGGAAAATGGCGCGCCAGGTGGTCAAAGTCGGCGGAAATGGTCTCGGCCAAGTTCTGGCTGCTGCTCCATTGTTTTCAGGACCTGGCCCAGCTTTGTTACCAGAAGACGAGTTTTACGAGGATGAAAATAATGGTGTGGCCGAAGACGATGAATCTGGTGAAGTTCCGAGCTGTGAAAACGTTGTTCCGGTTACTATCAGCTGGCGAAACTTAACATGTTCTCTCTCTGATAAGTCCAATAAGCAAGTGAGTGGCTAATCCTTTTTAATTCGTGTTGATTGAGTGATTTTGATGTATTTCTAGCTGTATTGGATAATTGGAAGAGGTGGTAACTTATGCGAGAAAAATTTTGGAATCGTCATATCACTGACATGTTTATGAAATGGTGAATACTCTGTAGGTGCGGTTTCTGCTGAAAAATGTGAGTGGAGAAGCAAAGCCTGGAAGATTGCTTGCTATTATGGGGGCATCGCGATCAGGAAAAACGACTTTGCTCAACGTTCTAGCCGGTCAACTGAAGTCATCACCCAGGCTGCATTTATCTGGTCGTTTTGAGGTCAATGGAAGATCTAGTTCAAATCGACCTTACAAGTATGCTTTCTTTCTGAGGATCTGATTGTGAGTTTTTTCTTGAGCTTTTATTACCTACCAATTGAGTCAATGCTTGTAATTTGTATTGTGATAGGCAGGTTTGCTTTTGTGAGACAGGAAGATCTCTTTTTTTCTCAGCTAACAGTGAGAGAGACACTGGCTCTAGCTGATGAACTTCAACTTTCAGATATATATTCTCTTGAAGAAAGAGATGAGTACGTGAACAATTTGCTGTTCAAGATGGGCCTGGTAAGATGAACATGTTAATCTTCATGAGAACTAACTAGTATACCGAAGCGAAACTTTTTACACGAGGTTACGTTCTTCAAATTCAACTAGAGCATACATTCTTGGACTCTTAGCTCGTGTATAGATTGGTCTCTTCAGACTAACCTCTTTCCATACATAAAACAGTGGACTGTATCTTCTGTTTGTCGAATTTTTGTAGTGGATTGTATTGTAATATGGCTAATAAATGTGTAGTATTTATCCCTTATTTTCATTCGTTATATGGTGAAATTTCTGATTGAATTCTTTCTATTATTTGGTTTGGTCTCTCTGTTCAAAGGTCAGCTGTGCTGATTCCAATGTTGGTGATTCAAAAGTTCGTGGAATAAGCGGTGGTGAAAAGAAGCGGTTATCTCTAGCATGTGAACTAATTGCTAGTCCTTCTGTCATATTTGCAGATGAACCGACAACAGGTGTGTCTTCTTGATGTGATTCTTATTATATGCTTCTGGTCACTGGCTTTGCTTTCACAGGGTGCCCTAATATGCCTAAATATGATTGACTTACTAGCATCCTTGTTTCATTCTGAAATCTGTTTATCCTATTTCAGACATTAATTATTTTGTAAAAACACATCAACTTGTGTTGCATCAAAATTATACAATAAGTAAAATCTGATCTCTTATGCATTTCTAGTCCAATTAATGCTTGGTAGGGACATAAATAAATGGCATGGATATGCCTTTTCATCTACCGCATGGATCAATTAGCAAAAGTGCCTATGTAAATGCTTTTGAGAGTGCTAATATTGTGTGCTTTTCCATGTATAAATTTGAGGATCGAATAATCCGTTATAAACAATGCAGAAATAAATAAAAAATAAGCACAGCTTCAAGGATGTAGAGTTAATGAAATGTAGCTTGCAAACTTCCATGGTAATCTATATCTAATTTTTCCATATTGAATGTGGCATTCTTATCTCGGTTGGCTAACCAATGAATCTTGAATTCTTGATGTACCTTGTGTGCCAGACTTTTGTTGACTCCGTACTTTATATTTACAATTCATTGATCCTCAGTCCACTGATACTCAATATTATTTAGGGCTTGATGCTTTCCAAGCAGAGAGAGTAATGGAAATTCTCCGACAGCTTGCGCAGGATGGCCATACTGTGATTTGCTCCATTCACCAACCTAGAAGTTCAGTATACAATAAATTTGACGACATTGTTTTACTATCAGAGGGCGCACTTGTTTATGCTGGTCGTGCACATGAAGAACCACTGGAATACTTCTCAAAATTTGGGTTGGCCAGACTTTTCATTTTTGCTGTCTATTTACTGTTCCTGTGGGTAATAGTTGTTCCATTCTCACCACCCTTGTTATGTATTGTATACTTGCACAATAAAATCATAGGTGAAATTAGAAGTAAGGACACCCACTAAATCATCACTAGGAAACGTAGGTATCTAAGAATTGTAGATACAGGCCCATGCAGTGCATCTACTATCACTTGATTGTTTATGGTACTGATGGAACCAACATTTCTCATCTGTATATACTTTTTGTAATTTAAATTTCAATATTTGATGCAATATCTTTTATATTTGTGATTTTGAGTGTAATTTCTCTCATATGTGACTGGTGCAACTTGAATTTTTGATAATGTTTGATTGTTTTGTAAAGTCCAATGACTATTGCGATTTACGAGGACCAAATTTGCAAATTAAATACTCCAAGGTTTCTACCTTGCAGAATATGCTTTTAAGTGATAATATGTCAATAAATTGGTTGCGACAAGCTTTTGTTTTACCATTGATGACTGTATACAAATGCCCTTATTATGTCTCCTGTTTGTATATCTTTGTGAGTATTGCTACAACATTAAAAACCTCTGGTATTTTGAATTCTCAAAATAAGAATAACAACTTATCATGTCTAAAGCTGCTAACTTTGAATCATTTTCAGTGCTACTTCTTTCTTTGAAAGCATGTTTTTGTGATTCTTCATTGACTTGTTTAGACTTATATTTATGCTGGGATGTTATGATTTCTTGTGTAAACAACTGATTGGAATGTCAGTAACATATAACTGATGTTGTGGATATAAAATTATGTTCAGAAGCATTTAGACAATTTTTCGTTCGCTTCAACAGGTATCGTTGCCCAGATCATGTGAACCCTGCTGAATTTTTGGCTGATCTCATATCTATTGATTACAGTTCTTCTGAAAGTGTATATTTGTCTCAAAAAAGGATAGATGGACTCGTTGAGTCATTGTCACAACAGCTATCACCAATGCTTTATGCAAATTCACTAACCAGAAAGTTAGGGTTCGAGCATCGCATGAATTTCAGAAAGAGAACTGTTGTGAAGAGGAAAGGGGCTTGGTGGAGACAGTTCTGGTTGCTTCTTAAACGTGCATGGATGCAAGTTGGTTTCTTTTACTATTTTTCCCTTAGCATGTCCAATTTTTTTTGCTAGCTTCATGACAGTTACATGATGCAACCATTTCCAACTCTTAGAAAGAAAATGAAGGAGACAAATATACACTGTGTATTTTGCTTTTCTTTTATTCTGCATATCTTCATTCCAGTTAACCGAACAGAAAATTCCATACATTTTAAGGACCAGGCCACACCTTTAAGATAGCATGATAGATTAACAATACAGCTAAATTAACATTGCATACAATTTAAATGGTGAATTCTTATTGAAGATAGTAAAAATACAAGGCCAACTTGCTTTATTTTGGTTATGAGATAATATATTTCAGTCCATTGCTATTTCATTGTTGTTTTTTTACTTATTGACCTCTTTGATTGAGCTACTAGGCTTCTCGAGATGGACCAACGAATAAAGTTAGGGCAAGAATGTCAGTTGCATCAGCTATTATATTTGGGTCAGTTTTCTGGAGACTGGGAAGGTCTCAGACATCAATACAAGACAGGATGGGATTGCTTCAGGTATATAACTGTGTTATTTTTCCATTTCAGTTCCCTTTCAAGGATGAGCTCTCAGTATTACATATAATAGAACATTCATATGTTACTTACCAAGGATATACAATTAGTACAAAGTGTTAAACAGAAGATATTAAACAAGATCAGGCCATTAAGTACTGTTTTTGTGTCTACTTTCTGTGGATTTTATGCAATAATCTTTTTATGGTCTCCATACATTGTATTGACATACTGATACAGCTGATTTGTAAACGAGTGACTAAGTCTTTACTTCAATATTGGTAATTCTTTCCATCCAGTCCACTAGTTTGCGTTACTAACTCATCATCATGTTTGCTGTTTTGATATTCAAGTCATCATTATATTGGATTGTAAGTGTAAAATTTTGACATGTTCGTTAGCTTGTGACTTCATAATCCCAAAATAATTCTTTGTGAATCTATCACAGGTTGCGGCAATAAACACAGCAATGGCTGCTCTCACAAAAACTGTGGGTGTGTTTCCTAAAGAACGGGCAATTGTAGATAGAGAACGCGCTAAGGGGTCCTATGCTTTAGGCCCATATCTGCTCTCCAAATTGATAGCTGAGATTCCTATTGGTGCAGCATTTCCATTAATGTTTGGCACTGTCCTATATCCCATGGCACGCCTGCATCCTAGTTTGTCCAGGTTCGTTTAGACATGTTTTTACTTTTTCAAATAGGTGGAAATCCATTTGTTATAAGTGTAGTGGATTGTATGTTTTTTTATACAGGACTTCTTGTGTCTTTTATAGTATTCGAACCTCTATCTCTTTTCTTAGTTGCTTTTATTTTAAGCTTCTGTGTATGAAGAAACTAGGCTCCAAATGATATGGCATTGCTGACTCTGTGATCCTTAATCTATCCCCCCAGAGCTGAAGTCCCCATGGCTTCAATTAGGATATTAGGGATTAAAGAAGAAACATTTCAAAATTTACTAATCTTGATGACTAGAATGCGTTGAGATAATGATAGTGTGATACTGAATTAGTATGAACTCTACCCTACCATAGTTACCTCTAATTCTAGAAAGGTTTGGATATATTATTCCTCAGAGAAGACTTCCCTTAAGGGTAGCTGGGAATAAAATATCGAATTACAGATAAAGATTCAGAAAAACAAAAGCATTCAGTCTACTGACTTCAACATTTTTTGTCCAGATTGCTTAGATGATGAAGTGAATGTATATAGGCAAATAATTGGATATGTATATTCTTCTTTTAGCTGAATTTGTTGACCCTGAAGAATAATGTGTGATGAAACTTGTGCCTTCCTGCTGCTGTGATTGAAATTTTTTGGCCATATCATATCATAGTTTGTACATCATAAGGTTAAAATAGGCGATTTTCTCCCATTTTCGTAGATGCTAGAACTTGATGTTTGTTTCTCCCCCTTCTTGACTACTAGTAAACTAATTCTCTCCTCTCAAGAATTTCCTGATTGGATAAGTATGTTCAATTTACATGTCTTATCACAACATCGATCGTTACTGGTTTATCTAATATATTGTTACGGTTGAGATGGTCAGACTAATCATTGAAAATGAATTTGTAATTTAGACCTTATCTCGTGAGCTTACTGAACTATTTTAATTCCTTGTCTAGATTTGGGAAGTTCTGTGGAATTGTGAATGCAGAATCATTTTCTGCATCTGCAATGGGTTTGACTGTGGGAGCAACAACTGAAGCAGCAATGGCTGTGGGGCCCTCTCTTATGACAGTTTTTATTGTCTTTGGTGGATATTATGTAAATGCAGAAAATACACCAATCATCTTCCGCTGGATACCTCATGTTTCCCTCATTAGATGGTAAACAGATTCTTATTTTAATCTGAAACATACCTTCTCATTTTGTCTTACATGAGAAGTATTTCCTTTTTTGTTATGCCTTCAATGCTGACATGGTGTCTCTCCTATATTTTCCCATGATATCAGGGCGTTCCAAGGTCTGTGCATCAATTTAGAGGTCTTAAATTTGACCATCAACATTCTTTTGACATCGAATCGGGTGACCAGGTAAAATTTCGTCATAGCAATATAGATTTTCCTGTTTTAGTAAGTTATGTTTAATGACATCAACAAAAAGTATTAGCATCAACTGGCTATGATGTTGAGAGGCCAAAGTTCTGTTTCAAGCTTTAGCTCACTGGCTCTGTACACTTGTGTTTTATTCTTATTTTTTTTGTTGTTGTTGCTGCGCAATTAAATAATGCATTACCTTTATCAAAACAGCAAATTGAAATAATTTGTTAGAGTCAGCAGGTTTGCATTGAGTTTTAATCCATTATTGTAGTTATTTTCACGGATTTGCATAATCCAATTTTGTTCTGACATTCTTCTAGACATGGTACTTGAAAAAAGTAGCTTCATAATTAAGTATAACAGTATAGTTCTGGTAAGTCAATGCCTGTTTATAACTTGCACTTTAAACCTGCATTGGTAAGGCTCTGTGCTTTTCAACTGAATAGCTCGCAGTAGACCTGAACTGAACTGAAATGAAACTAGCACATGTGCTAAGTCAGCAAATTACAACCTTGACACTTTATCTTTTTTAAGTTGGCAATTTCAAATAGTTTAAGTCCAATTTGCTGACTTAGCACATGTGTTGACAATTAGGGAGCGTGGGAAAGGAGTTTGACCAAAAAGATTACAAAATAAATAATAAATTAAAAAAGAAAACCAATCCCTTCTCCGATTTGGGTCTCTCAACTCACCCTCTCCCCTCCCTCGCTTGTTCTCTCCCCAACTCCTCTCAACCTCCATCACTGTCCCCGTCAATGCTGAATCCCGTCGTCGCACCGTTTGACGGCATCTCGCCAAGGCCGAGATCTCGCCGAAATCCAACCCGTCGGTGTTTTGTCGAGGAGAGCAAAGAATTTGTAAGTTTTGTTGAGGCATTTGTTTCAAATTTGATGATTAAAAACTTCCTCTTGTACAATTCTAGAAATCTACAGCAATTTCGAATGGGTTTTGAATTTTGGAGTTGTTTAAGAATTGAGGATTTGAGTGAACATCAATTATGCAATTTCAGTAATTGGGAATTTTTGGATTGTTTAAGAGTTGGGGATTTGAGTGAAAGGAATTATGCAATTCCAATAATTGAGGATATTGGGGTTGTTTAAGAGTTGCATGGCAATTCTGGTGATTGTGTTTGTTATTGAATTAAATAATTTTTTGTTTAATTTAGGTATGAATGGTAGAATTTGTTGTTGATGCATTGAATTTGTTGTTTTCTGTGTTGCTATTTACGTTTGTTTTTGTTGTTTCGCTGATTTGTTGGTGTTGAGATTGTGTTTTGAAATTGAGAGGGTTTTTTTATAAGAGAGATTGACGTGCATTTGGCCGGATTGAAATCCCGATGATACCGAGTAGTCGGCTCCGGCGACTGGAAATCTGGTGGGTTAGGTTTCAGGAGTCAGAGGTTAGGGATGGGTATTTGGAGGAGAGGATGTAATTGAAAAGAATTTGTAAGTAGTCATAATTGAAATAATTGTAGGGCCTTTTTTGAAATTTTTACCCTTCATGACATGTGTCAGTGTTTGATTCGATTGACTTTTCAAAACATTTAACTTTAATGCCACATCAGCGCGTTTGTAGCTCACTCTCTCAAGTGAGAGTGGGTGAGTTCGGATGAGAAGGTAAAGTTATACATAATTGCCAATTTAAAGGGATAAACCGTTAAGGTTGTAACTTGGAGGTGGCACCGGGCCTTTTGTGCCAACTTAAGGGACTAATCTATGCATTTGGCCTATACTAAAAGCATGGAATATCACGCATCACTGAAGAATAAGTTTCAAAAGGTGCAAGATAAATAGTAGTTCTAAAAGGAATGAGTGTACCTCGAGCAGATAGAGTTGAGTAATTAGGCATATGATTAAGAAGAGAGTGGGATATTTTTTTAACCGTGCTCCCATCCAATCGATGATAAGTAATTGAAAAATTATACTGAAAGTCAGGTTTCTTGCACTCTCCACTCGTCAAAGTACCATTGATAATTGGTGAAATGATTAATTAATTAATTTAATTAAGCGATAGTTAATTATCAACGATTAGATGAGAGTATGGTATAAAAAGTCGGGTTTTTGATCAAATCTCTAATTAGTGAATAAATAATTAGTTTAATGATAATTAATTATTAACAAGTAGATGAGAGATGAGTGCAATAGCCTGGTTTTTTTGTACATTTTCGGCTTATTTTCACTGGTAGTACATCAACTATCACTACTTTCTCAATTTCATACATAAACTTTATTTTTTCTCATTATCATACATAAATTTGTATGTGACCTTTCATTTTAATACATAAAACCTACAATAATAGGTTTCTCAACATTTAATTCTATGTTCACTACATCAACTATCACAATTTTCCAAACTACATACATGAGCTTCAAAAAAATGTTTTTCAAATAATTTTTGTCACACAATTAGTTACGAATGTTTGCTTTTAACCAATAATACATCAACTTTTTTCCAAATTTTATATTTACACTTTTTATCCCAATTTTATTTAATAATAATTTTATATTGAACATTTACGCATTCAGACTTTTTCTATACATTTTTTTTTATCAATTTCACATGTAAAATTTTCCAATTTTAGCCTTCAGTTATTTTATTTCCACATGGACTTATATGTCCCATTAGCTCAATTAATTTTAGAATTATTATTTTCTAAAACACAAGTACGACCATTATAAAAATATTGACTAATTGTTATATTTATTTAAAGAAATATTATATAT
>CAOJBJ014383362.1:0-11181 GCA_948291685.1 Euphorbia celastroides | reverse complement strand
GCATGTGAAATCATAACGAAGAGATTCATTAGACTTTGATTGACGCCAATCATTCTATTATTAAAAGAAATGATTGATAACTTCGTTTTTACAGGAACAAGTCTGAGAATTCCATTCAAATTATATGTAAAAATCACAATCAATATAACTGTTGATAATAATATTAATACTAAGATCTGGTTTTACCTAACAGCTTAAACTTTTGGGTAAAACGGTTTCATAACAAGAACTAGCATATATATTAAGAAGTGTATATATAAAAGGAGAGAATAGAAGACCATTCTCATCCTATTCTGATTCTCGTTTGAGAATGTCTTCTTCATCCCTTCTGATTTTAGGCACATAAGGACCATGCATAATACACAACAATGCACACATGTTTTGTACTTCTAGTAAAGTTTGTCATGTGGTTTTTCCACAATTTATAAATTTGGCCAATGGATAGTCGGTGTCTCTAAATAGACTTCAATCTTTTGTGGTTTAACCATCCGTTAGAAAGTAGTTGGTGCAGATTTCCATCATGAAACTTTGAGGTCTTCAGCATGCTGAAAGTGAGTTCTATTCTACCTTAAGAGGTCAACTTTTCCTTTTTTGAAGTGATCCCACCATGTCAGCCCTTAAGATGATCCTCTTTTTGGAAGATTTGCTCGTCAGACTTGTGCACACTGGACTTGATTTGATGCGCCAACTAGTTCATTTTGTAATTATATGTTTTTGAGCTCAAACAAGTATCTAGTGCTTATGTCATCTAATCATATAAAATAGTAAAAGTAGATTTTAACTTATCTTCCTACATGAGCCGTCCCCATCTGATTTAAAATCTAACTGTTGTGTTTTCGTTATCTTCAAAACACACTCCTTCCAAGCTGCTTAATCATATAAGGAGGTTAGACATTGTGTGTAAGAGTGATTTGGGTTAGGTGAATCTGTGTTTAAGAACGGAGGATAGTGTAGTTTTTGTGAAACCAAAATTTGTAGTTGGCTTGGTGCCCGAGATCTGAATCTAGACCCTACCCTATTTTTGGATAGATTTCTGCAAGTTTTCTGTTTGAGTATTAGAATAATGATTTTCAGTATCTAAAGAGAGTGATACATATAAGGTCTCGATTCAACAATTAAGGTAAGAGCGTAAGATTCGATTTCAGGTTCGATAGAGGAATTTCTTAGCCAAGGCAGCTTCCACAGCTGATTGATAACAAATGATTGTCTAAATTTTTGGGATTGACCCAAATATCAAGTTTTGTACTATAACTAATATGAGGCCAGAAATAGAAAGTCATGATACTATCTATAGTCAAGTACAGATCTCCTAGCCTTGGTGTTTTGTTTAGAATTCGCAGAAATTGAGAATCGAGAGGGAACTAGATGGGAATATGGATATTGGGATGAGGGACAAGAGAATAGAGAATGAACCTTGAGAGAGAAATCAAAATTCATTATATAATTCATTCATTGATAAATCAGTACTACAGCATTTGGTATGTAATTACTTTTAGTCACACCCCTAACAAACAAATAGATGACTTGTACTCAACTCTAAAATAACATAACAACCTGCTTCAGTTTTTCTATGCTTTTGTTGTCAGTCCTGAAAAGCCCAGCCGATCAGCTTAGGTTCATTTCTAAAACACACCATGAAGTATCAAATACCTTAATTAAGCCAATTAATAAGCATCCACAGATCAAATACCCTAATCAAGTATCACGTTCAACTGGAATAATAAACATTAACTTCTAACAAATTAACGGCCAATCCAAAAGCTTCCAAAAATCATTCTTTCACCAGCTCAAAGGGCGAGCATAAAGTACCCGTTCAATCGAATATTTGACCAAAAATCTACCAATGTAATCTCTCAATTTCATCATTCAACCATATTTCTTTTGGAAAACAGGACTAAGTTGAAAGCTAAGGCTTAGATGACCAAAACGACACAGGTACGAACTTCTAAAAGTACATCTAATGCTCTAAGTAGAACACGTATTCTGTTAAACGCTGCAGTTTACTAGAATCTAGCTTCTGTTCGGTCACAACTGGTTGCTTCTTCACAGTTAGCATTTGGGATGCAGGATCCACAATCCAACCTTGCTGCACCACATCTGCTCAAAGTGACCCCAACTCCCTGTTAGTTGAACCGCCAGATACCCAAGTGAATCAACAACACTGATTTTTACACTACTTTTTTCCTTCCTCTTTTAGATGGATGAAGTGAAGAATAAAGACAAATGATCTATCCAGCGCTCTATTGCATTCACAAATTTAAGAAAAGCAAGCAAAGTCGTGAATGAGTCATAATGATAACAAACCCAAGCTATAGATCATTGCAAAACTGGCATAATACAATAATAAAAGTGATGTTAACATCTCATCACACAGAGGAATGGAACTCTTACAATTTGTTGCATCATCTTCAGTCATTCCCAGAAAAAGAGCAGTGTCATGAATGCTAATTGTGGAATAGGCAGATAGCAACAGCTGAAACATCATCTTGGTGTATATCTCTGCACACACACAAAACCTGACAACGTCATGGCCTAATATATCCATTAGGTAAACAGGAAAATTATGTATATATAGTAGAACGAGAAGCAACACATTTTGTTGAAGTGCATCTCAAATACTGTTGCATGCCTCATGGATAGTGAATTCACAAGAATTAAGCACCGTAGATGTCGAATCGACATTGAATCCAAACTTCTGTGAATCGTGAAGCAGATCATAAGATTATAAAAATATGACATTTTACATGTTTAAGTTAAGGATATTTTCGCATTAACAGGTTTACTTAAAGTTATTTTGATAGTTTTTCCTAGACATGCAATTCATATAGAAAATGGTCATGTCAACCAAACAAGCCTTTGAAGTTTGAAATTCAAAACGAATAAAGCATAATAATAATTATTCTAAGAGAAGGGAGATTCTAATCCTTGTTCATCACCAAGTGAATCATTACAGAGCCACACCACAGCACCTAAGCAAAGCACCTCTATTTCCTCCAAAACAATGCTCCTGTGCATTTGAATGTAGATTTAATTACTCTAAACCACCAAAAGCTGGTTGAAATATAAGAGATCATCATCATGTGTCTAAGGATTAGGCACAGGTATGATGCAGAGTCAAAAATTCAAAAATTGGAGACCAAATTAACATAATAGAAAACAATAACAACAACTTTACCTAAAATGCCTAATCGGTTTCATAATAGAAAAGGATATACAAAAAACTTTTTTCACTATTTTCATTATAGTTCATAGTGGGGAGCAGATATTAGCATAGTTATTAAGGGCGCGCCTCAGGCGAGGCGACAGCCTTGTCGCCTCGCCAACGTAGGGGCGCCTATGTGTCCCTAAGGCGCGCACCTGATTGCGCCTTTTTTGTGCGCCTCAGTGCGCCCCTCAGGGACACTTGAGATTTTCAGGGTTTTTTTCATTAATGTAACCTGATTTTATATCCTAACAAACTTAATTTGTGTTTAAACTAGACTGTAAATCCGTATTAGCAATGGAATGGAGTGATTTTCCTTTTAATTAGGCGAGATTAATAGTAGTAATTATCAATTTTACCCTTTCTTGTTGTCTCTTTCCTTCAACAAATAATTTTCTGCTTTTCTGTAACATTTTCTAGCATTATGCAATTTTTTTGAATTTTTTATTTTTTTGGAAAAAGTGTACCTCGGGCGCGCCTCGGGCGGTGCGCCTCGCCTTCGGGCGCACCTAGACCCCTCGTCGCCTCGGTGCGCCTCATCGCCTTAATAACTATGCAGAGGACGAACAGATATGGTGACAAGGGGTCTCCTTGTCGGATTCCCCTGTTTGGCTTAAAGCTTTCCGTCACATTCCCATTGAATAATACCCTAATGGATAATGTGGAGATACATCTGTGAATTAATTCAATCCATTGGTGCGGCATCCCAAAACTCCTTAAAGTGTCCACTACAAATTCCCAGCTAAGTCTGTAATAGGCTTTTTCTAGATCCACCTTAACTACAATAAAGCCTTTTCTCCCTTTTCTGGTGCGCATAGTATGAATTATCTCTTGGGCAACAATAATGTTGTCCGAAATCTGCCTGCCAGGAATAAAGCTGCATTGGTTAGGACCTACCGACAGAGGAAGCGTCGGTTTGATGCGGTTGGCAATGATTTTCGTAATTGCCTTGTACACTACAGAGCATAAACTTATTGGCCGGTATTGGTTCATGTTTGTAGGATTAGTAACCTTTGGAATCAACACTATCAGAGTTTCATTTATTTCGGCTAAATCCGTGTTTCTAGAGAAAGCCTCCAGAATAAACTTGGTTATCCCCGGTGCCACTACCTCTTAATGTTTCTGATAAAATCCAGCAAGTAATCCATCAATCCCAGGTGCTTTCAATGTTCCCATTCCGAATATGGCCTTTTCAACATCTAGCTGTGTGACTTCCTGAAATGCTGCATCAAATACTTCAGTATCAACACTCGGGAAGCTTGCAGCAGCCAATATTTCCACCGGTCTGTCCACTTCATTGGTAAAGAGAACTTTAAAATGAGCGATAGCCAACTCCTCCAGACTCTTTTGATCGTCATCCATTCTCCATTGTAGTTTTGCAAACGTTCAATTCTATTCTGCTTTCTTCTATTCATGGTTGAGATGTGGATAAAACGGATGTTATGGTCTCCATCTGTGATCCATTTCTTACGGGACTTTTGGTACCACAGGATTTCCTCTCGTTTCAACACATCTAGGAGTTCTTTCCTTAGTTCCTCTTCGTACATGGCAAGAGAGTGATTCTAGCGTTGAGATAACTCTCTATTAATACCAGCAATTCTAGCAAGGAGACGATTCTTCCTCTGTTTGATATGTCCAAAAACCTCCTTATTCCAAGATACCACTTCTTTCTTAAAATTTGAGGCCGCCATAGAGAAATTAGATCTCGGGTTCCAAGTTTTCTTCACAAACTCTCCAAAACCTTTGTGTGTTTCCCATGCTACTTCGTACCCGAAAGGTCTCAATCTCGGTACATACCTCAGTCCAATAAGCAAGAGGAATGGGGCAATGGTCCGAGTGCCTAAAAGGCAGGTTCGTAACTGTGGCATTAGGAAATGTTATTCTTCCGTGGTCATTGGAATAAGCTCTGTCCAACCGGACCTGAAGTCTTTGTCTCCTCCAAGTGAATCTATTACCGGATGCCCCCAAATCAATAAGCTTGAAATCATTGATCTGTTGGCTATGGGCAATACTCCTACTAACATATTGACTAGAGCCCCCTGTTTGGTCTGACAAACTTGCAATGTCATTAAAATACCCTATCAAAAACCATGGTTCATCATTTGGCACCTGAAGGCCTGCAATATCTTCCCACATAGCTTTTCTCACCCCGACTATAATGCTTGCATAAATGATGGTTAAGAAACTAGTAGGGGCTCCAGTAGTATTAAACCTGACATGGAGAAAGAATCTGTTTTCAACGAGAACTCTAATATTCAGGAGGTTAGGATTTCAAAACACCCAAATCCCTCCCGACATTCTAACTGGATCGATACAGTGATAATTCCATCCCTTAAATTTAGACGCAAAGATAGAGGCTTTTTGTTCCCCTACTTTTGTTTTCAAAAGGCAGATTAAATTCAATTTATGAACCCTGATTAGGTCCTTCACGTGTAATAAACACTTCTTACTGGCAGCTCCCCTAACATTCCAAGAAACACAATTCATAATACTGGGAGG
This sequence comes from Euphorbia celastroides, assembly GCA_948291685.1. Lineage (NCBI taxonomy): Eukaryota > Viridiplantae > Streptophyta > Magnoliopsida > Malpighiales > Euphorbiaceae > Euphorbia > Euphorbia celastroides. Next base: position 5,480 of record CAOJBJ014383362.1, on the reverse strand, counting down.
AGGAAAAAGAACCTTGACAGACTTATGCAGATGACATTTTGTCGCCTTGAGTCCCTGTAGCATGCGCTTTCCCTTTTTCTTTCCCTTTTCCTTTCTTTGAATGTTTGCTCTTCTTTGTCAAGTATATAGTGAGTTAGTATAAATAGGTTGTCAGCTTCACTAATCAATTTAATTCAGTTTTGGATTCACCTCTCTCTCGGGTCTGTTGGAACCCGGCTTTTATGCCAAATTATTAAGATGGTATCTGAGCTCAACGCCCAAGATTGCTTCCGCATTGTTCAAGAAAAGAAGAGTTGTGTTGCTAACTCTTAATTTTTTTCTTTGTTATGATTTCTCTCTTTCAATTGATCGATTGAATCTACTTCTCTGCTATGCTTGTTCATTCTCGGTTTCTTTCTTCTGCTCGATTTCTTGTTTTTTCTTTGCTTGAAATCGCTTGTATTCTTGTTTCTCTTTCTCCTTGTTTCATTTTCCTAGCAAATTTCTTGAAATTCTCTGAAAAATAGCAGCTTGAAATCAGCAAAAGTTCGAGAATGGCTTCTGCTTTTATCAGGTTTGATTCTGTTTTCGAATTTGAACTCCTTCTTGTTCCGGTTGAATTTTTCTGTTAATTCGATCAATAATTGCAATACCCTCTTTCCTTGATATTATTCTTTCTACTCTTTTCCTATTCTGAGAAAAACCCCAATTCAAAATTGTGAAAATTCGATCTGTTCTTGTTAATCTGTTTTCTTGTCTCAAATGAAACCCATTCTATCAAAATCCAAAGCCCCAATCCAAATTCGTTATAAGGAAAACAATTTTCTTATTCTTTCTATACCTAATTCTCCGGCGAAGAAACTCACTCAATTGTGGACTCTCTTTATTTTTGTATAGTAACCATGTGCAGTATTGGGTATGGCGATGTTGCCAGTAACAAAGGCATTTGCTCATGTTTTTGTACTGTTGGTTTTGGTTTCATTGATTTTGCTTAGTGGACTTGTAAACTATGCTCTTGATTTGCAAGAGAGTATGATCATGGGTTTTTCAGCCACTGATTCTATATTTGATGTTGAAAAGAGGAGAATGAGAATTAGGTTGAAAGTTGCATTAGCACTTGGAGTTGTGATTTTGTGCTTTACTTTGTGGAGAAATTGGACTGGATTGATTCAGTTTATTTGGCGGTATTGTGTTGGTTTATTTGGATATGGAGATAGGGCTTTCTAGACATTAACTGGAAGGTTTTTTTGCTGCTGTTTGGCTGCTGTTTTTTACTCTGGCAGTTGTAAGGGTTCTTCTTTACGTGGCTGAAGCTCGGATTGATAAGAGACATAGAAGAATTACTAAATGGGTTTTGCATAGAGATATTACAGTTAAGGATTTGATGGCTGCTGATAGATTGTTAGAGGAGACAAAAGTGGAAACTATAATTGGAATGGAAAGATGGGAAGAAGTATCTTTAGTTGCCGATATTGCAAAAGTCCCAATTCTCTCTTTTGCTGCTCCTTCAATGCCAATCCCAATAGCGAATTTCCATTGGCCAACCTTGGTTCGCTTGGCTGATGAAAATTTCGAACAAATGAAATGCATTGCTGAGCTTGTTCGAGACTACAGTTGGAGGCGAGTTGTTACAGTTCATGAAGACTCTGCCTATAGGGGAAACTTTGGAGAATTTGCAGCCAACACTGCCCCCAAGCTTCTGGACTTTCAAGATTTACTGACTAGAAGAACAGAAAACAGTATAGAATAGAAGTATATAGCTTGTAATTTCTTTTTGTGATAGTCCACTTTCAAGATGTCAGCATTCCATGATTGCCATCTTGTGGGGATGTTAAGTATATAGTGAGTTAGTATAAATAGGTTGTAAGCTTCACTAATCAATTTAAGTCATCACGTCTCTCTCTCTATCTGGTCTGTTGGAACCCGTTTATGGCTTTTATGCTAAATTATCAAGACTTGAAGGGGATTTAATTTACTTACATTTGGCTTATGAAATTTCATAACTTGACCAGGAGCTATTTTCTGTAATTTTTCTTGTGTTGCTCTCCTAAATTTTAACTTTGCCGTTTCTTATACAGTTGCCCCGTAAGTCATTGTGTATATAAGATGTGAGGGGTGATCTGATTATATGCTTCTCTTTTACTGTCATTGTTAATTAGGTTTTCATGGTGTCTGTTTTTTGCAGGAAAGGTGATTATTATCAGTATCTAGCAGAATTCTAGACTGGTAATTACAAGAAAGAGGCTGCTGATCAGTCTCTTAAGGCATACCAGGTGATTCTTTGAGCTCTTTTGCTTTAAGTGTTTATCTCGTAGTGTAGGACTACACCTATCCATTGGGAACCCATTTTTCTACTTGTTAAAGTCACTTTTGTTGCGTATGAAATTGTGTGAGTATATCTGCCTTGGCATGAATTTTCTATTAGTTTGTTTTTTTTCAGAAAATTGTATTTAAATAGGAAAGAAATGGGGTGATTTGTGTTTTATCTTACTTTATTGTTGCGCTTGATTTTGTGGTTTTTATATGTTTTGCATAATCCTGTGGCTTTTTATGATTATTTGGTTTTGTTGAATTTTTCCTGGTAGATGGCAATTGCTGCTGTTTGTTCATATTGTTGAATTGCAACTGTTTTTTACGGCATTGTTAAATCTCCTCTGTTCATACTGCATTGAATGGTTGCTGTTCTATAAAATTTTTAGTCCGTCTTAACCAAATTTTTTGTAATTTGATATTCCCGTTTGAACCAGACAGTAGAAAAGCAACCAACGAGGATCGATCAGCAATAAATAGTTACAGTCCTACACTAAGCAATAAGTAGTTTTTGTCCTGCAATAAGTAATTGATCAGAAATAAATAGTTCTTAACTCATCTATATAGATGAGAATACTGATGTTTTAAGTTATAGTTTAGCTTCACTACTACTGCTACTACTACTAGTTGTGTAAATTGTAGTCTGTTGATGCGTTTGTATAAGCCTAGCACGCTTCTTTCATACAGTTGACAATGGCATCCCTGTGGACCACTTCACTTATTTTAATGAGAAAAAGTGCAATTTAGTTGTTTGATAACATACGTTATTTTCTGTTTTTGCTGCACTTGATTAGTTTGTTCTTACTTGATTTGTTTCAATTTAGTGAGTATAGTTTATTTGGTTGAAAATAGATTTTGGTACTATGTTGGACTTATGACTCGACTTAGAAAAATTAGAGTATCAGTACTTCATGTCCATATTTATTGATTATTATTATTTTGAACTGAAATGCTAAATTTTCTGGCATGCTAAATTTCGGATTAACTTGCACGCTGAATTTTCTAACAAATTTGATAGAGAAATACCCAAATTATGCAATATCTTGATGGGGAAGAATATTGGAAAAATGGATTTTTCAAAATTACCCTTTACTAAGTGAGACAAGTTGACGGAAAATCATTTTGCACATATTGTAAAACATGGACCCATTTTTTTGAAAAAAAAAATTCAACATATCTTGGTCTGGCGAAGCATGTTTTTATAATTCACCCTATTTTATAATTTGAGACTATTAGGCTTTGTTTGGTTCCATGGTTCTCTATGGTATGGTTTTCAATTAAATACTCATGTTTGGTTGTATGGTTATTTCCATGGTATAGTTTTTTCATGGTTCCATGAACCATGAAAGCGTAGTTTTTTTGAACCATTTTATATTTCAAAAATAACATTAGCCTATCAAACATATTACAAATAAATCAATCTATTAATTATCGTAAATTGCACAACTCGTACTTACCTCTCATTGCCTCTTCAACGTAGGGTTTTCTGCATCTCCAACAAAGTACTTCTTTTCAGTTCAACCAATAACGTAACATGTATGTTTTGCTTTTTTTTAATGCTTCCTATTGGTTCACTGCGGTTATTGATCCAATCTTGTCTTTTCAATTCAACCTCATTGTTTGCTGTTTGCTCAATTATATTAGAATTGTCAATCATGTACTTTTACTTGTATGTTGTTTGATCAATTCAACCTCACTGTTTGATAATAATTACTTCAACAAACAATCTTATTTACATTTACATTTACTCTTATGTTGGGAACAATGGTCCTCTCACTTTGGTTTGCTTCTTATCTTTACGCAGGTGAAGTACATAACTTCTATTGGGGTTTTTCGGAACAAGTTTGAGTACTAAAATGAATATTAAGTTAAATATTTGGGTAAATTTTAAAAATATACCTTGTGGTTTAGATCATTTTCAACAGGGGGTTTGAGATTTTTTTCCGTTTTTGTGGTTTCAAATTTTTTTAAAAAAGGGGATGACTTAATATTTTTATTTTGAAAATTTATCAAGAAAGAGGGGTTGCATTATTTATTTTAATACGAATTTTTGTAAGTTAATTGGTGACAATATAATATATTTTATAAATAAATTTTAAAATTTTTAAGATACAAAACTATTTTTAAAAACTAAAATACTATGAAAATTTTAAAAATCGTATAAAATGGAATAAATTCCAAAAATTGTCAGGATTTGAAATAATAATTCTTAAATAATATGATTTAACTATATGAGTATTGACGTGATTAAAATATTTTTCGCAACATCATTAATTTAAAGGCTAATTGCAAAAACATGTCATGTGTTTTGACTCACTTTCAAAAAAGGGTATGTGTTATTTTTTCTTACAAATAGGGGTCTGTGTAATTAGCTCTTAATTTAAATAATGATCATTCTTTTAAAAAAATTTCAAGACCACAACCCCTTTTAACAAAAAAAAAAATCCCAACCACATTTTTAAAAATGACCAAAACCATAATATATATTTTATAAATTTACCCTAGATATTTTTTCCTTATTAAAATGTGTCGACTGGAGTTTCATTAAATTTCCTACACCTGTAATTTATTCAAGTATTTGAGAAGTATCGTTTAATATCAATACCAAAAACTAAATTAAAGTGTAATAAGACAAATAAAAAGGTTGAGAATTGTGTTTTGGCCAGAAGTGGCATCGAAGTTGATGTTGTTGCACTTGCAGTTGGTTGACTGAGCGTTGACCTCCTTACTGACTTTACCTGTCGTTAATTATTTTTTCAACCTAAGTAGCTACTAATATCATATTAATATTGTTTGGCAATTAAATTGTTTGTTTACCTTTTCAAAAGCCTAGCAATGGTGCTTCCATACTTGGTGGGATTTTGACTAAAAGAAATAGAACAAGCTCAAAGCACTATGCTCAATCTCAGTACTCATGGGGGCTTTAGAAATAGTACTAGGTGAAATTTAATTTAGAGAAGAAAACGAACGGTAAAAGGCTATTTATTTTGCTGATTGAAATTATGGGTCTTGCTTAGCAAATGGACAACATCAAGAAAATAAATATAAAATCCAAAATGCCCTTATCGCTACGAATTAAGCATTGGAATATACAAATCTTTTTTCAGAGTCTCAGAAGTAAAAGATAAAAGGATTTTGTAAAAGAAAAAAAGCCACACTTTTGTCTCTGTTTCATGATAACATCCGGCACA
>CAOJBJ014382878.1:0-10798 GCA_948291685.1 Euphorbia celastroides | reverse complement strand
TGCCACCGGTGCAGAGGTACCGGTGGCCGGCACGCCTGGTCGCCACCGGCAACCGAGTGCCGGAGGGTGGCGCTCGGTCGCCACCGGCGCAAAGGCGCCGGTGGCCGGTGACCGAGTGCCGAGGCCGGCGCTCGGTCACCGTCGGCGCGCGAGCGCCGGGGTCCGGCGTAGGTGCGCCGATGGTCGGCGCGTGTGCGCCGGACCGACATCAGGCTGGATTCGCGTGTTCGGTGCAATTTTTCACATTTTTCACGATTTTCGGGAGTTTCGGACCTCTGAAAATAAATCTGATATCAGTTCTGCGATCCTCGTTCCATTGCGGATGTTTTGAGTGGTATATTCGCATGCTTTTGGAGACTTTTACCCGAGCTGCATTGTGTTCTTCGACTGCCTTTTTGGAGCCGGAAATTCGAGTATTCACAAGATTCATCTGCTTTAACACAAGGTCTCCTTCTTTCAGTGGTTGTCTACGGTGTCAGACCCGTTGATTGTAAACTCGAGCCATTCTTTGTTGATACATTTGAAGGTTGTCTAATGCCCTTAGCCGTTTTTCATCGATCAGTGCCAGTTGCTCATGTTTGCTCTTAGCCCATTCATCTTCATCCATTTGAGCTTCTAATGCAATCCACAGGGACTTGAGTTCCTCCTTGACTGGCAAGGCAACTTCCATCCCATACACTAGGGAATCCAGAGTGTGATTCGTAGGGGTTCGAATACTAGTGTTATATCCCCATAGTGCATAGGGTAGCATGTCTGCCCAATCCTTGTATGTGACAACCATCTTTGCCAAGATTTTCTTAAGGGACTTGTTTGCTGTTTCTACTGCTCCATTGGCTTTAAGATGATATGGGGATGATTTGTGATGCTCGATCCCATGTTGTTCAAGCAATTCAGCAGTTGCTCCATGGAATTAGAACCCATTTTCAGATACAACGTGATGTGGGATACCAAATTGGTTGAAAATGTGCCTTTGGATGAACTTAGCCAGCTTAATAGCATTGATTTTCGCATACGATTCTGCTTCAACCCACTTGGAGAAATAATCAACAGCCACCACTATGAAGCGATGCCCATTAGATGCAGAAGGCTGGACTTCTCCAATAATGTCAATGCCCCAAGCTAAGAAGGGCCAAGGAGTTGCCATGTTGTGTAGTTCAAATGGCGAAAGACGGGTCAAGTCTACATGGATTTGACATTCGTGACATTTCCTTACTTCCTTGATGCTGTCAGCTTGCAAAGTGAACCAAAAGTACCCTTGTTGGAGTATCTTCTTTAATAGAGCCATTCCATTCATGTGAGGGCCGCAGGAACCGCTATGTAACTTCTTCATGACTGATTTGGCTTCCTCCTTATTTAAGCATCTAAGGAGAACTCCATTGCTAGCACGCTTGAACAGTTGTCCTTCAAACACTCTATATTCGACGAGTAGTCTTCTTAAAGTAGCCTCGTCTGAATTGGTGGCTCACTCAGGATATTTCCCCTCACAGATGAAGTCGAGAATATCAGAATACCATGGTGTAGTTGCTTCAGAAACCTCAACTATGGTGTGTGTTGCGTGACAAGGTGATCGAGCTATCTCCATAACCAATGGCTTCATAGGGTGTCCTTGAGGTTCTTCCCACATAGAGGAAAGGGTGGCTAAATTGTTAGCCATTTGGTTCTCATATTGAGGTACATACTTGAATTCACACTTCTCGAATGCTTTGATTTTCTCCCATATTAAATCAATGTAGGGGAACAATGATTCTTCCTTGATTACCCAAAGAAGCAAGCTTCATACTCGGCTCCATTGTTGGTGACTTCAAATTTTAACCTCTTGGCTAGTGGGATAATCTCTTGGTCAGGTGTGACAACTATGACTCCGATCCCAACACCGTTATTGTTTAGAGCTCCATCAAAATGAATAGTCCATGTCCTCCTCTCTTGCTCAATCATTGTGTGTTGTTCGTTGGGGAACTCAAGTGTTTCGGGGAGCTCGGGTCCTAACGGTTGATTAGCAAGAAATTCAGCCACAACCTTTCCTTTGATCACCTTCTTGGTCACGTACTCTATGTCAAACTCGGAGAGAAGTAGCAGCCATCTAGACAATTTGCCTGCCAAGGGCAGAGCTTTATAGTGATACTTCATAGGATCAACCTTAGCCACTGTTTGGATGTGGTAAGACTGGAAGTAATGTCTCAGCTACTTGGTGAGCCAAACCATGGCAGCGTAAATTTTCTCCATTATCGTGTAGCGGGCTTCATAGTCAAGTAGTTTCTTGTTGAAGTAATAGATGGCATGCTCTTTCTTGTCATCTTGCTCTTGTACCAATATTTCCCCAATATATCTTTCCTCGACTGCTAAGTACAAAATGAGAGGCTTTCCCAGAATAGGTGGTTTCAGCAGCGGTGGTTTCATCAAGTAGGATTTGATTTGCTCGAAGGCTTCTTGGCATTGTTCATTCCATTCAATAGGTTGATTCTTCTTGACCAGTTTGAATATGGGTTCACACACAGTAGTCAATCGGGAGATGAATTGACTAACATACTACAGTGAGCCCACAAAGGAACGGACCTCCTTTTTGGTTTTGGGCGGTGGCATTTCTTGAATAGCTTTGATCTTGTCGGGATCCATTTCTGTCCCACGTTGGCTCACAATGTGCCCTAGCAACTTTCCAGAGGTGACCCCAAACACACACTTCATCAGGTTAAGCCTCAAATTGTACTTTTCAATGCGAGTCAAGAACTTGTCGAGCACAACAGGATGTTCTTCTCTTGTCTCAGATTTCACCAACATGTCATCCACGTACACTTCAACCTCTATGTGGATCATGTCATGGAGAAAAGTAGTGACTGCTCGTTGGTAGGTAGCGCTAGCATTCTTCAACCCAAACAACATGACTCGGTAGTAGTAGGTCCCCCATTCGGTGATGAAAGCCGTTTTCATCTTATCGACGATGTTCATGAGAATCTGATTGTACCCCGAGAATCCATCCATGAAAGAATACATAGTGGCCCTAGATGCACTGTCTATAAGAACATCAATGTGTGGGAGCGGAAAGTCATCTTTTGGTTAAGCTTTCTTGAGATTATGATAATCCACGCAGACGCTGACCCATCCATCCTTCTTGGCAACAGGAACCACTTGTGCTAACCACTCAGGATATTCGACCACTTCGATGAATTTAGCTTCAATTAGTTTGATCAGCTCTTCTTTCACTTTCTCGGCCCATTCAGGTCGCAATCATCTCAATTTCTGCTTGACTGGCTTACACCCTGGTTTGGTAGGGATCTTGTGCTCGGCAATTTCCCTGTCGACTCCTGACATGTCATCTTAAGACCAGACAAAGGATTTTATGTGCTTTTCTAATATTTTTACCATTTCTCTCCTTTCCTCACGAGTCAGGTCGTTCAAAATTTCTACTAATTTTGGATTGTCATCAGTTCCCAAGTTAATCTCATTTAAAGAAGTGTCATGAATGCTAAATATGTTGAATGAATGTTTATATATATGTACAGAAACATCAGGATAAACATCACACAAGTAAGTAAAAGATGATTTCATTGATGAATCAAATTTGGTTACATAAAAAAAATGAAATAGAAACTAAATAATCATCATCACTACTGCTATATTCCTCCATTTGTTTCGGCTTCAGCTCGTCTTCAATCTTAAGAATGTCGTCCAAATCTTTGGCTAGCTCCTTCTCTTGTTCTCCAGAAATTAATACTGTTTCCTGCCCTTCTTGCTTGGCTTGTTCTTTCATCCTGGCAAGCCTAGTAATGATCTCAGCAATAATGGTAAGACTAAGAGACTTACGCTTAGGTTGTTCTTCATTCATAAACTTTCCCATGCATTCAGCAAGCACAGACACTTCGATTTCTTGAATTGTTCCCATGGGTTTGGGTTCACCCACGAAATTGATCACATTATTGAAAATCTCAATGCCTGGGACTATCTTCCCATTCACATTAATCGGCTCAGGTGTGCCATAAAAAGATCGACCTTCCTTGAAACAAAAGTGTAGATCGAATCGAGCGACGTCCTTTTAGTGCCCTTACGCTCCTCCTGGCCTAAACCAACTCTACTGTTATCCCCAACTTCTAGATCAAAGTAAGGAGGACCTTGGTTTTGCTTCCCAAGACCTTTTCCAGGTGTAAAATTATGTTTAGCCATGTATTTCTTGATCCACGCATAGAATTGGACCGAATTTGCCCCTCCATCAGCAGCTATCATGTTCACTTTAGGACTTTCTAAAGGCTAGCAGGATGTGTAGTTGCATGAGAACCTTGCAAGAAATGACTTGACCAGTTTTGTCCAACGCCTTTCTGTATCCTGTCGGGAGTCAACAACCATGCCCATGCAGCTCCCTTGAGTGTCAAAAGGAAAATGAGCATCCATCTCATCCTGTGTAAGCCCGAAGAGGTCATCAAGTTGGTGAATTTGATGATGTGTACATAAGGATTAGTGGTCCCATCGTACATCAACTCCTTAGGTGGATCTTCATCTAGATATCGAGGAGGATGTGTCTTCTCAAACTCCTCAAAAGTAAGGTATTCGGGTTCAATGAAAGTCATGAATTCCTCATCTACCACCTCACCGTACTCCTCCTCTTCTACAGTGGCTACTTGAAACCCAGTGACAGGTTGTTCAGTTACGGTCATGGCGGCTATCACGGATTCAGGATCAGCTTCCAGAGTGACAATCTTCCCCTTGTATGGAATTTTGACCTTTTGGTGGAGCGTGGAACGGGCTCCTTTCAAGAAATGAAGCCACGGTCTTCTCAAGAGAAAGGGAAACGTGATTGGTATGTTAATAACAGTGAATTCAAACGTGGATTTGACTTCCCCAATATTCACTTCAGTTTCAAATGTTCCAATCACAGAGCGTTTAAAGTCATCATACGCTCGGATCACAGTATTAGAGTTGCGGAGAGCTTCTTCAGTAAGACCCAAAGTCGGAAGGACCTTGAGCAGACAAACATTGAGAGCAGAACCATCATCAACCATCACAGAAGGCATAATGCAATAAAAAATCTCGGCTTTGAAATAGAGAGCTTTGTTGTGTTGGATGCCCTCAGGTGGCAAGTCCTCATCAGAAGAAGTAACCTTCAACGAATCTTTCTTCTCAAAAGTATCCCTTCCAATAACCATACAAATTTCTTCGGTGGAGGCCGATGTTGGAGTATTGATGTCCATGAGCTTCATGACAAAAGCCGCACGGTGGTCAGGGGATTCAACCAGTAGTTCCCAAACACTTATCTTTGCATTAGTAGCCTTGAGTTGCTCTACAATCACCCTTTATTTCTCACCAGTTGATTCAGGAATGACTGGTGGAGGAATAGGGTTAGCTTGACCCCTCACCATGTTGTGCGGTTGATAAACACGACCACTTCGAGTAATGTTATCCACGAGTTTGAACTTTAGTGGCGGCAATTCAACAACAAATTCATCAAAGTCGTCATCGAGAGCTATGTTGTTGAGATTGACTTTCTTAAGACTATGCCCTTGGGAAATACATGGTTAATGACATCATGTAAATTCCAAGTTTTAGCCTCCTCGATGGTGGACACAACTCATATGGTAGGATTAGCTTTCATTATTTGCTTGAACACAACATTGGAAGGAAGCCCAGACTGAACCATGCTGACTGGCACAAAGTTGGGAAAAGGATTGTTCTGAGTGCTTGGCTTCTTTTCAAGTTCTTCAAGCTTGCCTTTAGCTATGAGTCGCTTTAGCTCCTTAAGCAGTGCATAGCACCGCTTTGTCTTGTGTCCAGCCAGTACGTGATAGGAACATAAATTATTCTTTTCACCAGGAGCCGGAGGTTGGAAAGGTCTAACACTATCAAGGACTTTTTCCATTCTGCACTTATAAAAGATCTTACTCAAGTTCTCAGTCCATGAGGAGATGTCTTGAGAGGGTACAGCTTGAGCGGTGGCCACAAATTCAACAGACTTAGCAGGAGCAGCTGGTTTGGATGCAGGCTTTGCCCCTTGGTTGGTAGGAGCATTGGCCTTGTATGGTGTGAATGGTCTCGAGCTCTTTTGGAAGCTCGGTTGGGGATTTGTTTGAACCTCCTCCTCTTGGTACTTCTCAATCCTCTTGGCAAAGTCAGCAACTTCATTGAAGGAATGGAGCTTGAGCAACTTCATTTTCTTCTTATAAAGCGGACTACTTCCATCGATCAGTTTCACAATTAGAGCTTCCATCTTTGGTACGCCATCAACCAGAACTTGGACATCCATCAATCGGCTGTAGTAGTCCTTGAAGGCTTCATTTGGTCTTTGCTTGGCCATTTTAAGATTAGACAAAGTGGTTTGAACTTTAGTATTGTAGGCATATTGTCGCACAAATGCCTCGCTGAGTTCATCCCATGAATCCTTACTTTATGCAGGCAGCTTCATGTACCACTGATAAGCGGTACCTTTGAGTGTGGTAGGGAATAGGTCAATGATGTGGCCCTCATTGAGCCCCATGCATGTCATGACTCGAACATAGTCCTCAATGTGGACTTCAGAAGGACCATTACCGCCATATTGATCCATCTTCGGTAGGGACAAGCCTTTATGGAGAGGTTCCCTAGTTCGGCTCTTCATAGCACTAGGAGAGATGCACTTCATAGAACTGAAGTTTGCCATTTGTTTGAGTTTAGGAAATAGTGCATTGAGATCTCCATACTTCTCCTTGAGTGTCTTGTCTAACATGTCAACGATCACAAGACTGCGAGGCGGATTGGTTTCATCGTGTACGTCCTCAAGGGAAGGCATGTTGTCTTGAACAGATTCATCATCATCGAAGTCGAAGGCCTTTCGAGCCTCCTTGAAGGCTTGAGTGAAGCCAGGTGTAGTCATAAGAGCCTTCAAAGTCTCAACCAGGTTATTGGCAGGACCAGAGTTAGGGTTTGTGTCTCCCCCAACTATCCTTAAAGGGTCGGATTGTTGTTTGTCGGAACTATCTTGAGAGTGAACTTCCACAAACCCAGGAGCCAGTGGTGCAGTCGAAGATTGTCGGTCAAGTATTTGACCAAAGCGGAGCCAGACATGTGCAGGATATTGCCCTCTTTGTCGTGAGCCAATATGAGAATTAACCTCGATCAAGTTTCTTGCTTGAGTGCTCATAGTGATGATGATGACGATGATGATGTTATAAATCTAAATGCATGTGTTATGAATGTAAATGAATGCAATGCAACATTTTAGCCTTTATCGTTTAAGCCCATAATACACAAGTCGAGAATTTCAAGAGATAAAGCGTAATTCAAATTTTATTATTCAAAATTAAACCACGAGTCATAAGCTCATTACATCGAATCAAATAATAAAGAAAATATCACAAATCCTAACTACTTCTCCATGTCTTGAAAGAAATTGGTGGCAGCCTCCTTGTCCTTGCCACTAATTTTGCCTCGTACTTGAAATTGTTATCCAAGTGATAGACTGTGTCGGGAATGCTTTGTTTAAATACATACTGGCGCTTGATCATATGAGGGAAATACGAACATTTCTCCTCAACCCTAGCAAAGATACTCCTTCATCCTTAGTCTATTGTATAGTGCAGGAGATCTTACACCACAGACACACCTAATAAATGTCTCCCTCAGTCTTCTTGTTCATCCATGCATATCATTGCATCTTGGTCTTCGTCCATGAGAACTTGGAGGAAAGGCCACGTCCCTAAAAGTGCTTCGGAGTGTACTTGGTAGAGTCAGTAGGAGGCGGGACTAACTTGAACTTTTCAACCAACCAAATATGCAACAAGAGAGAACTCCCCACAAGTGGCTTAGGTTTTGCCCCTTGTGTAGTGTCCAAACTAGCTATAGTCTCGGCAAGAACTACTCCAACAAGTGAAGTTTGGTTATCAAGTTGAGGAAGCAGGGGGACCATTCGAAAAGAGACCACAGTTAAGCCCGATGTGTAAAGATAACAACCCATGAGGAGTAAAATCATCAATGGAACCCAAGCAGGTTCGTTTGGCTCGGTTATTTCTAGTATCTCCATTGCTTTTTCCAACATTACTCTAGGATACTTTGGGTGGTTAGAGATCAAGCTGCGAAGTTGGCTAGTCGACAGGGAAAGCCACCTTAAGGAAGAAGGGTGTTTATCGAGCGTTTGTGCAGGAAGAGCCATCTTTGTGAGTTTTTTTGCATTGGAGACCCATGATGGCACTAAATTCCTCCAAAGAAGGACAAATCTCAAAATTTCGGAAGCAGAAGACATGATCATCTTTGTCCCAAGTGTCAAAAGCAGCTTTCAAGAATCTCAGATCGATGTCATAGTTGTAGTAGTTCTATATGCACAAGAGACCATAGGGTTGTAGCCTTTCCTAAGTAGCTCTTGACAATAGCTAGAGAATACATCTTGGCTGCAAAAAGACAAGGTTAGGAAAAAGACATTCTCTTGGTTTATGTTTTATGGGCTTATGATATGGCTGCAAAACAAAGGTTAATGATGATGCATGATGTTTTGATGAATGTAAATGTCACACACAAGGTACAAACAAGACTAGTTGACATGTGAGCAAACAATTCAAGTAGGCATGTATACAAAACAAGTTATAATGCACAACAAATATCGATTTTGATCGACGATTCCTCCACCCTTATTCCTCCAACCTACTTTAATTAAAGGCCAAGTTGCATAAAGCGTGTTTGGAAAGACCCTAAGAATGGCTCTAAGAACTTACTACATGAGGTACTGGGTTCCTAAGGGGTAAAAGGTCCCCAACAATAGGCTACTTGTTGAGGGTGACCCGTCCATCCAGAGCTCAGGCCTAATCGACACGTCAGAGTGGGAGCTCGTTCATAGACAAAGTCGGGGGTAATTCAGGGTTCCCACGAGAGAGATTGAGAAGAAGAATATGCATGATGCAATGACTTAGATTATTGAACCGAATAATTAACTTTATCATGTGGAACTTTCAACATTCGTCAAAGGCTTAAATTTTAAAAACAAGTTTATAACAAGCCAATCCCCATCAGAGTCGCCACTGTGAGCGAGCGACGTTTCGTCATGAGGTGGGGTCTAATACGAGTTGTACCGTTTTGCTTTCCGATTTCCAACATTTTCGATTTTGCGACTTTTGCTAGTAATTGGCTTTTAATTTGAAAAATTGTTAAAATGACCTCAAACCTAAGCTAAGGCCAAGTGTTGTGGAGTCCCCACCCGATTCAGCTCTATCGGGAATTAAATTACTTCAGTGTCGTCAAACCCACCCGATTGGACTCGACAACACTTAACTAGAGATTAGGTTTTGACGATTGCCAATTCACTTCCACATGATAAAGTTTATTGTTTGATTCAATCCCCTAAAGTCTTCCTAAGTTCATTGTTATTTCCAATTTACATGCATATAATTCAAGAACAAATCAATTAAGTGGTGAACCCTAACATGCAATAATTTTAAGTTAGTGTTCCATCAATGAATATGAGTAAAGCAAAAGATATTTACAAGTCAAAGGTTAAAGAGGAAATATGATTTATTTACATATTAGAAAACTGTTAAAGAGGTAGTTTTTACATGTCTTACTTATTTACAAAACAAGAAAGAATTTTATTTAGGAAAAGACTAGTAAAAGACAATTTTCACAAAAAAGGCAGATTCACTATTATGGAGAAAAAAATTGTGGAAAAATATCAAACAAACTCGAATTGACACAAAATTTGGTACACCACTCAATTAACATGTTATAAAACTCCAATAAAAATTTCAGAACCAAAAGATGACGAAAAGTCAGTGAAAAAGACTCTCTGTTATCGACTGTCCAAAAACGTTACTTTAAGCCAAATTAATTGTTCGAAAACCTTCCCGAAATCGGATTAAGCTCAAAATCTCCAGATATGATCCTTAATGAGTCTAGTTTGCAGTAAAATTGACCAAAAAGATTTAAATTTACAGAAAAATAACGTCACTTCAAAACAGTCCTGAGACTCTAGAAAAAAACACAGAAAATACATTAACTTCGGGGAATTTTATCTTTTTATGTACAGGCAATTCTGGAATTTTTGGAAAAATATTTGAGTGTATTTTAAAGAAAAATATAAGAAAAATACCACTGGACACGAAAATATAAGAAAATGTTGAAACTTAAAACTGGTCAGAACTGGTGAATTATTGAGATTGGTATATTGAATTTATACATGGTATGAGGTGGTTTTTCGATTTCAAAACATGGAAAATCACAATGATTCATGGAAAATCACAGAAGAACATGGAAAATCATGACAATATACAACAAAAACATGTGATGTTCATGGATTTTTAAAAAGTTAAGGCCTCAGAAAACAAACCTCGTATCTGTGAATACTCAATTTTCCGGCTCCGAAAGCCAGTCGAAGTACACAACGCAGCTCCGGTAAAAGTCTCCAGAAGCATGCCAACATACCACTCAAAGCGTCCACAACGGAACGAGGATCACAGAACTGATCTCAGATTATTTTTCGGAGTTCCGAAACTCCCAAAAATCACGAAAAATGCAAAAAATTGCACCGAACAGGTAAGTCCAGACCGGATCAGTCCTGGCGCGCGCACGCCGGGAGCGGCGCCCCCGCACCGGCCGCAGCGCGAGGGCGCCGGACGCGGCGCGAGCGCGCCGGCGGACGCGTTTTCTGCCTCTTTTACATCTTCTTCGACTATAAATAGTCCCCCTCTGCCTCAGTATTCCGGACCCCAGACTATTTGGAGCACTAGTCTTCTTCTTAATCTCTCAGTCCTTATTTGATCCTTTCGAAGCTTTCTGTCTGTCAATTTAATTTAAGAGTCTTTATTTTTTAATTGCATATCGAATTGCTGCCCGATTAAATTTAAACTTAAACTAAAAT
>CAOJBJ014381846.1:0-10788 GCA_948291685.1 Euphorbia celastroides | reverse complement strand
CGGAAAGCTGAATCCGGTGTTCGTCGCCGAATTGTAAGCTCTCTCTGATTCTGTGATTTATCTGAGCAATTTCAGCTACTTTAGGGAGCTCAATGAAGTGCTGTAACTGCAACGTTCAATGCTTATCGCGACATGAAACTTATAATCTTGTGTTGATGGTGTATATTAAAACAGGATTAGGAAGTTGAATTTTGGCCATCAATATTATGATGCTTAGTATTTTTGGTGATCTTAGCTGTTGTTTCTATTTGATCGATTCCTGCTTCGTTTATGAAAATCGAAGTTCAACGAAAGTGAGCAAACATTGAGCTTAATGGAATCATTGGACTGATTTTGTAGGAATGGCTTTCACGTTTCACCAATGCACACAGCCGAGATTTTTTGTGGTTTACTAAAAAGGACATGGTCCTTAATAAAATTAGACTTGGGATTGCATCTTTGGACATAAGAGGCGTCCGAACTGAATATTACATTTTCCTTTTTTGTTTCTAAACAATGTTTAGCAATGAGCCTTGTTAGCCAATTGGGGTATTGTTGTATGGTTTATCAATGAGTGATAGCAGAAGCATGTTAAATGTTACGTTTTGAACCTGACTGAAGCAAGTAAAAATTAGTAGTATCATAAACATAACTTATACGTACTCTGAAAATTGTATTTTGGTCGATGTAGAACCTTCCTTTTATCTGTTAATAGCAAGAAATAGCATGGTACACATATTTGATATGCTTAGCTAATAAATTTGTCAATACTTCTTCTGTTCCATCATCTTAGGAAATATAAACATTAGATTTACCAAGTTGATTTATCTTTAAAGGATTGGAGATACAATGGAAAAGGGTATGTCAGCTTTCGCAATTACATTCGCAGGCCAAGGAATTGGGAAAGTCAACAAATGCTTACTCCAGGAAACAGGTAATCATAACTTGATGAGCAAGATATCTTGTATCAGTTGTCATCTTAAATATATATACTCATGTTCTCCAGTAAGAACTTGATGTTGTGTTACTTTGTGTCCAAAAGCTTGCATATACAATTGATAATTGATTGAAAATACAAGAAACAATTCATTTGGATGGTGTAGGATTTTAATAAATATTTGAATTTATGTTGGGATTCCATAACCTTTCACTTGATACGTAACTTCAGAAAACTTCCATATCAAATTAATGTCTATCCAAGTATACCCTCAGAATCCGAGTTCTCCACCCTTGCAAGCTTGGAAAGTTGTATGAAAACGGGGTTGCATTTTTTCCTTGGTCAATTGGATGCCAAGCCGTTTTGTGCAATATAAAATAGAATGTGAACCTCCTTTCAATGGATTAAATATTTGAAGACTTTAGAAATTGGTTCCGAGAACTTCTAAGATCTCACTTACTTTCTAATATTATATTAGGTTTCATAGTTTCGCATGCTCAATATGGGATGATCAATTTATGATATGAATCTTATAACCTATGTACGATACAGTAAAAACAAACTTCTTGAGTTTGACATCCCAGTATTGTCAAAATTGTGCTTAGATTATTTTTTACTTCTAGTTACATAATTGCTTTAGAAGTTACCAACAAAACCATTTGACTTCTTGAACTAACACGGGTGTTTAGATTGTTTGGATACAATGGATAGAAAACAAAGCTTGATGGAAAAATTTTATTTTTTTGGCTTAAGAAGTTAAGATGTCTATGAGGTTGGCGAACTGTGGAAGTTTTACTTTTAGTCTGTTATGTTAACACTAGTAATAATATTGTCATTGCCAATACTTATTTTCCTATTAGCCGAAAAGTATGTTTACAGTTTTTGGCATTACAACTTACAAGTAATTGAATTGTCAAACCTCAATCAAAGTCTTCGTTGGACATTGATGAGTTGCAGATTTACATTTTATGTTGTTCTTCTTTGATTTCTCTACAACCATAGCTATCGCTATCTTCTTTTTTATTTTGAAAACCATTGATTGGTTCTATATTTCATATATTTTATTTAAAATTTATGCTTTTATACAATCCTGACATCAGGGTAATTTACTGGTTGATGCATCAGTGGGCGATGGCCTCAATGTCCCAGTCCATTGTCATACTTGCTTGAAACAGAGAGCTGGACTTCGAGCAGGGTATGTATCACCTTATTGTGATTTCTTTTTTTTTCTTCAAATTCCGACACTCATGCCTGGCATATTGTACAGTTCATTGCATTATTCTGATATTGGAACCCTCTGTATGATTTATTTTTTTAATGAAAGTTGTTTTTGGTGCTAGTCTACTTGACAAATTTTTAAAGAATATATTCATGCATATTACAGACGACTTACCTAATTCTACGGTTGTGAGCTCGTTGCAGACTACTAGAGTTATCACCTGTTTTTCTGCATATTCATCCTTATTCCTTGAAGCTTAATGTTAAATGAAGTCAACAGTAATTGAGAACTGTTTCATTAAAATGTTACAATAGCTTTACATCTTTGATTTATTCTTATTCCTTGTAAATTTAAATTTTCTGCGCAGAATCTCGCTGGTAATCCATCTTCTACTCACAGAACAAGCTTCAGTTCAAGTGCAAGTGACGGTGATCGTCCACGTCGTCGAGTTGTTGAACCGGCATACTCTTTTGTAGGGATGCATTGCATCTTTGATCAATGCAAATCTGCAGGTACTTGTGGTTTATCCTTCGAATACTTGATTCTTTATGCTACTTGGAGGTAAAGAAACTTTAGGAAACTCGAGGACATAAAGTGATTGTATGTTTTGAAGTATAATTCAGCAAAGAAGACAATGTCGTATGCTGTTTCCTCTTTTTTATTTTCTCCTTGTGTAACTAGTCTTGAGCTGTCATACTGATACAGCTCCAAGTTTTTATTCCCTCTCTTCATTTTCTGATTCTAGAAAAAGAGAATCCATAATTTGCGACCTGATTGTTATTGTATGCAGTTACGGTTTTGAAGTTTGGGCACACGAGTTCTGATCTACTTGCTTATGGGGCATCAGATGGAACCCTTACTGTATGCACTGTCTCTGACCCACCTTCAGTCCTCAAGCATCTAAAGGGGCATTCAAAAGATGTCACAGGTTTGGTTAACTGGTATTATTTCTGTAGTCTTTTCCTGTATCCTAGACTGATGTAGCTAATCTCCAAGTCTACGTGTCATAAAAAAATGCAGCATGTGGTTTGGCATGCCCATTTTTTTTTTTGTTTAAAGTTTGGATACGCTTCTATGTAGCATCTACAAATTTTACTTGAGTGATGTTTAGACTGTAGAAAAATGAGCATAAGTGAATCCAGTAAAATTCAAGAAATGGAGTTGGGAATGGTGTTGAAATTTGAAAATTAAGCACATAGAAACACGGTAAAAACTTTTAGTTGTCATTGTGCACTGATATCAACCCGTACCGCTATCTAAACTTCTATTGCGTATATAAAGAACATTTTGAAATTTCTATCTTACCTATGTTTGTCTGTCCTTTATCTCTGCTTTGTTTCTTCATAAAAAGGAAGTTTGGTGTTGTATTCGTTATCATTCTTCTTTCTTCCTTGCTAAAGGAAAGTTAGATGGAGTGCTTGGAAATTCTGGTTATCGAAATACATCAGTCTTTGCCCTTTGTATATGCAAACCTAATATATGAAGGAGATGACTCAAAGATTACCCAATGACTAAAAAGAAATGGGAGGCTCCCTGTTTATATAAGTTTGTCTAAGGACCACAATTGGTGTTAAATTCCATATAAATTAAGCCTTTAAGTGCTGCATTGCAATTAAATGCAGGCAGTTATTGTTGTATAGAATATATTTGTTAGTTACAGAGCTCTGCCGTCAGAAGATGTCTTTCTTATTGACAAAATTTTGCATGTTCTTCAAATGTCTAATGATGTTATTTATTAAAGGAACAATTGTGTTCATGTTCTGCATCATTGCGGAAGAACTATGTGCAATATTAATTGTCAATGCTTCGAACTTCGGAAAAAATATCATAGAGATCAAAAGATTGCTATATTGAGTTCATACATGATTGTAAAGAAAAGAGTTATATAATAAAGAAAACAGTTCTCTTGAAAAAGAAAGACGAATCTCTTAATGTGGCTTATGCCAGCTCCCTTGTTCTTGCTGACTTTACTCTTGCTTGCATAGTGTATAAAACGCCCAGAAAAGTTTCGTATCTTTTCAGTACAGCGCGGTTCCATTGCACATAGGTGCCTCTCCCAAAACCTTGAGTGGTGCAATTATCTGCAGGCTTCAGAAGTTTTATTAGTGGTTTATGTTCTTGGTAGAGCATAATCCTCAATTGCTGGTCTATTGTAGCTGTTGAATTATACTTACATAGGTGAAATGAAGTACTCTGTAGTCTGTACTGTCATTTGCATATCTACTTCCATTCTCTGTGAACCAGTACATGTAACCCTCTTACTGCTATTAAGTCTGCGATTGTGACTGGAAGCTTAGTAGCTTACTATGTCGGGAATTGTGAGCTGAATATTTGGCAAGTTTCTCAGTGGCTCTTTCAAACTTGTGATTTTCAAATATCTGATGTGTATTATTCTGCCATTGGTGTGTTTCTAACTCATAATTTTACTTTCAGATTTTGACTTCTCATCGAACAATCAGTACATTGCATCATCATCGTTGGATAAAACTGTTAGAGTGTGGGAAATATCAAAAGGTCTTTGCATGCGAGTTATATATGGAGTCTCTTCACAATTATGTATTCGTTTTCACCCTGTAAGTTACACGCTTTAATACATTTTCATTTCGTTTTAGTCTTTGATATATTGTTTACATTTTGCATGAAACCTTATGTTCATAGGTGCACAGAGAGGTTCAATCCACTGAATCCATTATCCATACATGTTCCTAGTATAAGTTTTTACTTTAGCTTGATAAAGTGTAGCACTATATCTGTTTAGTTTATTGTTTGGGGTTATTTCATTATATTGAAGTTCATTCTTCAACAGATTAATTGTCTCAGACTCTTAGAGTGTTTGCTTTTGAACAAGTTTGTTGTCAATTATTCTCATTACATTTATTTATTTATTTATTTTTTTGGTCTATGAAAGGCACCAATGTTCTATGTTAATCACTGAAAAAATCCTTTTTTCTGTCTTTTCATTTGTTCCTGATCGGTAGCGCTATATGCTGATTATTTTTCCTCTAATGCAGGTAAATAACAACTTACTCTCAGTCGGGAATGAAAACAAAGAAATAAGTGTAACTACCTCAAACTTTGCTTTGCATATTATATTTCCGTTAGCCTAATGTTAGACCCATTGGCTTTTCCAATTAGTGTTAGCTATGCTTAGTGATCTGGTTGTAAGTGAAGGGTTCTATCTCACTTCTCAAGTAATTGAAATGTGTGACACTTAATAAAGAAAGAAAGAAATTCAACAATTCTATTTAAAAAAATGTCGTTTGTAATAAACTTTGGATTCTCAACTATGAGGTTATTCTTAGTTTTTGTGAAAGCTCTACTCTTCTGGCTTGCTGTATAGTCTATACATGGCACAGACCATTGAATGTTTAGCTTTCTACTGTATCATCCAGGTATTCAATTTCAGCACGGGAAGAACCATTAGCAAATCAGCATTTGATGCTAAAGTTACAGCAATGGATCATGATCACACCGGTCAACTCGTTTTTTGTGGGGATGCAAAGGTAGCTGTTTGATATACAATAACTATTTCCCCTATCCGAATCTTTACAAAATTATTTGAGCATTAGCTGATGGATTAACACACACAGGGCTGTGTATATTGTGTAAGCATGGATTCACACTCTGGCGCATTATCACGATCTCACCGCCATCGAAGCAGTAGCAAGAGTAAATCTCCAGTGACAACTGTGCAATACCGAAGTTTTTCTCTTCTGGCAGGTGGCCCTGTATTGCTGACATTTACTCAGGACGGCAGTCTCTCTTTCTTCAGGTATGGTAACTGGCCAAATAGTCATTAGCCCCCTGAATTTGGCACAAATAGCCTACTGCCCCCCTAAACATAAAAATCTCAACCCCTTCAACTTTAAAAAATGCATCAGTTTGCCTCCTTCAACTTAAAATGAAAGCACCAGTTTGCCCCCATGAATGCCACATGTCAAATTTTGGTTGGAGAAAGAAAAATGACACTTTTGAAGAGTGAAGTCAACTAGAAGCTGACATGTGTGGCACATAGGGGGCAAACTGAGCATTTTTTAAGGTTGAAGGGGGTAAACTAGTGCACTTTTGCAAGTTAAGGGGGTTGAAGGAACTTTTTTTTTTAAGTTCAGGAGGGAAGTAGTCTATTTGTGCCACGTTTAGGGGGTTGAATGAACTTTTTTAAACTTCAGGGAAGCAGTAAGCTATTTGTGCCAAGTTTAGGGGCCTTTGATGTGTTTAGCCGTATTAATATCATGTTTTGCTACTTGAGACATTACACAGTCTTAGGATGTTTGGGTGGTATTTGCAGTGTGGCGTTGGAGGTACAAGGTTACTTGACAATTCGGTGCTCACTCAAGTTGGCCCCAAGATTACATAGTGTTCGGGCTTCTTTCTGCCCCTTGCTTTCTCTTGAAAAGGGAGAATTCATAGGTTAATATCACATCAAAGTCTTCCTTTTTCATGAAATTTGGAATTTTCCTTGTTAACAACACTTAATGGTAATTTGCAGTTGTTGGAGGGGAGGATTCAAATGTGTACTTCTATGATTTAACTCGGCCTAGGCATACATGTGTCAACAAGCTACAGGTAGTCGATGCTTTTTTCAGTACCTGGTATTATTGGATGAGTATATTATTTGAGCTATACTCTTGTAACAATGGTGATTTGTACAGGGTCACCGGTTTCCAGTTATCAGTGTTGCGTGGAACCATGGAGAAAATTTTTTGGCTTCATCAGACCTATTTGGGGTTGTTATTGTTTGGAAAAGAGCAAAAGTGAGTTCCAACAAACATACATAACAAAGAAAGCTCCTTTACAAACATTGCTGAAATGAGGAAGGAATACAGTATCTTTCTTATCCGTCATTCTTTAGTTATTTGGATTATTGATTGCTTCTTACGTGATAAAATTAGTTTCGAGATATGTTCGTCTCAAACTCAAAAATAAACAAAGTAATAATTATGTTTGTGTGTATAGTTTTGTACTTTGAAATTCATTTGTTGAAACATTGAAATCGAAGAGGCTGAGTTATACTCAATCTTGATCTTTCCTGTCGGAAGGAATGGTTCTATTAATGTGATGGCTATTAAAGTAAGTGGTCAGTTATAGATCTTTTTAAGAGGTGTTATGGTGTCTAGACATTACCGAGTCTTAGAATACATGAGTTATTGCTATGTCAATGTTTTGTTGTAGTTATTAAATTTTGTCGGAGTTGAGTTGAGAACCAATCAAAGTCATGCCAATATGTACCTGAAACATATACGGGTTGTATTTGTATTACACCAAACTCGGTTCATCAATGCTAATTGTAAATTTTTATTTTTTGAATACTTTTTATATCTGTTCGAATTCAAACTTGTAGAAATAAATTGAATTGGTCCTCACTAATATTGATTACTTCTTAGTAATATCATTTTTGAAGTTTTAATTATTGCCAGAACACACTGAAATGACATTAATGACTTCATTCTTTCACATTATTATCCAAAGATCAATACAGCTTTATCATAAGATAACAAATAAATGAATTTCGCAATACACTACTCACTAAAATTGATTACTTCTTGTCATTAATATCATGGGTAAGTTACATAGCATAACCAATTTGAAGCATGGATTTGGGCCAAACACTTAACCTAGCAAAACTATCTCACCCACCACATAACAAACTAAACTAATTACATCCAGCATCAACTAAAAATATATCAAGTTATATCATTGATATAACCAAAAAATATATCTTAAATATATCCAGGATATATCCTAGATATATAACTGGACAGCGAAAGGTCAATGTATGTAACAGCTTTATCATAATATAAAAAATAAAAGAATTTCCCAATATTGTGAATTATAATATCTATCGAAATGTTTATAAAAATCATCTGATCAATAATTTATAAAAACAATTAAGTGAGCCTGAGTTCCTAATAAACAAAAAAAAAATCTATACATAAATAATAATAACTGAAAAACGGGAATTTTAAGGTGCCATACACCTTACATAATAATTCGTTCATAAAAAAAATGGTAGAAGAAGATAAGATAAAAAAAAGAGGTCTTGGAAATAACAGAAAAGAGATTACTAGGAAGTTGTGATCCTTCACGTAACTGCCAGCATCTGTCAACCCCAACCGAAAACAGCACCTCTCTGTCCCAACCCGATTTAACCAACAAACCCCATAATTTCGGAAATCCAAATTCCTATGCACAAAACCCAAACCACCATTCAAACACTCCACTCCACCCCTCCACGTGTCCCCCTCTCATTGGCCTCTCCCCTTTCCCTTCCCTCTAAGCAAACGACTGGTAGCTTTAAAGCGAATTCTTCACATACGTATCGTATACCGTATGTATACTATTTCCTCGTAGTTTCCCATCTGGATAAGATATTTCTACTATTATACCGTATCTCCCCTTTTCACTATAAATAATCTCCCCTGCCTTTCCTCTTCTTTACCTTCACCTAACTATCAACAATGGCTCCTCCCCTTCTCTCTTTCTTCGCTCTTTTCTCCGTCCTCTTTGCCTCCGCCGTTTTCGCGGAGGAGTTGTTGTTCAATCCCGACGAGCCGCTGATCCGCCAGGTGGTCGGCGATCATGGCGATCCCTCGGTCGCCGGGGACAATCTTCTCGGCGCGGAGCATCACTTTAACCTTTTCAAGAGCAAGTTTAAGAAATCGTATGCCTCCAAGGAGGAGCACGATTACCGATTCGGCGTCTTCAACTCTAATTTGAGACGCGCCGCGCGTCACCAGAAGCTGGACCCCTCGGCCACCCATGGAGTCACGCAGTTCTCCGATTTGACGCCCAAGGAGTTCAGGAGGCAAGTTTTGGGGTTGAGGAGGTTGAGATTTCCGAAAGATGCTTCTCAGGCTCCGATTTTGCCTACCAATAATTTGCCCGAGGATTTTGACTGGAGAGAGAAGGGAGCTGTTTCGCCCGTGAAGAATCAGGTATAGCGTTTTCATCTATTGTGTTGATCTTCTATTGTATTGCTTGTGATATGAGGTTATGGTTGTTGATGATCGGTTTTTTTTCTGCAAATTTAGGGTTCTTGCGGATCTTGCTGGAGCTTCAGCACCACCGGTGCCTTGGAAGGTGCTAACTACCTCGCTACTGGAAAACTTGTCAGCCTTAGCGAGCAACAGCTTGTGGATTGTGATCATGAGGTTTGCTTTCAAACACTTTTTTGATTGTTATGATTATAAAGCCAGTTTTCCTTATGTGTATGATTCATCAATTTGTTACCAGTGATATCATTCCTCATCTGTTTACGTAGACCTGACTATTTGTTTCTATCGTAATTCTCAATTTCTCATGTCAGAATTTCGTTAATGGTCACATGTTTCCTGCTGTCAAATAATTTGTCTCTTTTACATGATAACTTGCCAGTCTCTTAGCTAATTGATCACTTGTGATCCTTAATGCATCTTCAAGTTGTTTGATAGTGCATTTCCTAGATGTTTATAGGCTGTTAAAACTGAATTGCTATCTCTTGAAGCAGAGGACTTGAGTTGCACTTGCATGATTGAAGTGTATTGACTTGTGGGATTCCTCAGAGTTCCATACATCGTGTTCTTATTTGCAACTTCTGTATGCAATTGTGTACAATGGTTATACTAGATGCATGCGATGCCAGTTTAACATGATGTTAGGGGAATACTTGGACAAAGGTCTATGTTCTTTGTTAGATGTAATTGGTGTTCACTAGTGCTCTGTTGAAGCATCATTTGAATTCAAGTTTCTGTAGTGGTAATTGAATAAAATGACGAACTTCAGTAATGTGATTCCTTGGGTTGCTCTTTCTGAATCAAAACTCATATGACCATGCAGTGTGACCCAGAAGAAGCAGGTGCATGTGACTCTGGTTGCAATGGAGGATTGATGAACAGTGCCTTTGAGTACACTCTCAAATCCGGTGGTCTAATGCGAGAGGAAGACTACCCATACACCGGAACCGACCGTGGCACCTGCAAATTTGACAAAACAAAGATCGCCGCCAAAGTATCCAACTTCAGTGTTGTGTCCCTCGACGAAGACCAAATTGCTGCAAATCTGGTGAAAAACGGGCCTCTTGCAGGTAACTAGCCACAGTTCTCAATTAACCAACAACTCCCATCCCATTACTTCATTTATGCTGCTTCTAACCTCGATTTTGTACTTGAAAATGCAGTGGCTATCAATGCAGTGTATATGCAGACCTTTGTTAAGGGAGTATCATGGCCTTACATATGCTCAACGAGGCTAGACCTTGGGGTGTTGCTGGTTGGATACGGGTCAGCTGGGTATGCTCCAATTAGGATGAAGGAAAAACCGTACTGGATTATCAAGAACTCGTGGGGAGAAACCTGGGGAGAGGACGGGTTTTACAAAATCTGCAGGGGGAGAAATGTGTGTGGTGTTGATTCAATGGTTTCAACTGTTGCTGCAGTTCATACCGCCTCTAATTAAGGCTGCTGCTTAACAAGGCTAAGTTTGTTTGTATATAGTTTCAATTCTATGTTACAGTAATATTATGCCTGCTTCAGTATTTGAACAATTTACTTGGGGCAAAGGATTCGAATTTGATGCGAAATCCTTGTGCTTCTGGTTTTAGAACAGATGAATTATGGGCTTGTTATTTCCTTGTAATGTCTGTTTTATGACAACTCTTGAATTATCTTATATTTAT